>CAJNJA010018876.1:388-10422 GCA_905231915.1 Symbiodinium necroappetens | reverse complement strand
CTACTACCTACTACCTACTACCACCTACTACCACCTACTACTACTACTACTACTACTACCACTACTACTACTACTACTACTACTACTACTACTACTACTACTACTACCTACTACTACCTACTTTCCGTGGTCTGACTGAAGCTTACAGGGATTTGATAGATTCTATCAGGATTCTACTATGTCACTGCCACTGCTGCTACTACTACTACTACTACTACCACTACCACTTATACTTTTCACTACTTACCACTACTTGCTACTACTTGCTACTGCTCGTACTCGTCTTATTACTGCGTGAGGTTTTGAATATGATGTTCGCTTGGTCGCTCACCTCACAAATCTGTTGACGTAGATGTGGCTGCCTAGTCGTTGAGGTAGTGGTCAGAGTCCTCGTGTTTTCGGAAACGGCGATGCTGAGCCGACGGTCTGTGCCGCGGGAATGGCTCGGACACTTAGATCAGATGCCTACAATCTGCGTCGTAAGCTCTTGGCTTATGGCGGTTTCTTGAGCCACAAAGCTGCGTTTGAGGCGGAGCATTTGAAAGGGTATAGTACATTCTGCAAGGCAGGAATGCTAATATCACCCGTCTGCTAAGCAGGCCTGTGGTGCTTTGCTCATAGCTCTTATCGTGACACCCCGCAAATTAGACGAGGCATCGAGGTCCGTTCGCACACTCCCCCCGCCGCGCCGCCCCGTGAATGGCGCCTTCGGCACTGCTCACATAGGAAGACTGTCGCGATTGGGCTTGAAAGAAAAGAAGATGTCTTATCCAGCGCAGCTTTGCGAAACATGTGTAACGAGCCTTGAAGGCAGGAATGTTAGTATCATCAATCTGCCAAGCAGGCCTGTGATACTTTGCTCATGGCTCTTCTCGTGACGCCCCACGAATTGGAAGAGGCATCGAGGTCCGTTCGCAAGTACTAGTACTACTACTGCTACTACTACTACTACTACCACCACCACCACCGCCACCACCACCACCACCACGACTACTAGTACTACTGCTACTACTACTACTACTACTCCTGCTGCTGCTACTCCTGCTGCTGCTACTACTCCTGCTGCTGCTGCTGCTACTGCTGCTGTTACTACTACTACTACTACTACTACTACTACTACTACTACTACTAGTACTACTACTAGTACTACTACTACTACTACTACTACTACTACCCTACTACTTCTACTACTACGACGACTACTACTACTACTACTACGACGACGACGACTATTGCTACTGCTACCGCTACTGCTACGGCTACTGCTACTGCTAATGCGACGACCACAACCACTTCCACCATTACCACGACCACGACCACGACGACTACTGCTACTACTTCCACTACCACTGGCACTACCACTACCACTGCCACTGCTACTGCTGCTACTAACGGCGAAGACCTCGCATAGTCTTGCCATTACTGGAAGTGTAGATATTTGATTCGCATCCGGCAAAATGGAAGACCTAAATGCCCGCAACTACCTTTGAGAAGCTCCATCTTAAGTTTCGCCAGGTCATGCGCAGCATTTTCCTGGTATTCTTCACATCGGAGATCTTGCTCAGGTGCCCCAAAAGCATGATGCAAGGCCTTGGTGTGGTTTTTCAGAGCTAGCTCGCAGCTTGTTGACTGCTAATGCCTGCTCGTCACAGTCGTCACCCGTCTGGAGTTTCGGGTCTATGACTTGGGGTCATGTCAACATCCGCCAGGATCGCGACCGGTACATGCCTACACCGTCAAGCAAAGCCAGGCATGTATCCAAGCATGTAGAATCTAAAAGCCTGAGTACAGGCGGCAAGCCAATTTCAAAATGGCAGATTCGCGTTTTCAGACACAGCAAGACTTGAACACCACACAGACGCTCATCCAGAAGTCTTGTGCTACAGCAGCAAAGTTGTGAACAAGTTCGACAGGCCTTGTTGCGGCAGCACTGATCGCATCCTTCTCTTACACCTGGTGCCGTAGAGTGAAACAGCAAAACAGGGCCCGAATGATTGTCAAACCTGCTTCGTAATGAGCCCAAAATCACTGTTGGCATGATGTACCTATGGTCGGCTTCATGAGTCATAGACCCTACAGAAGCTTGTAAAGCCCAAGAGACAATTTCTGTTTGTTGGCTTGGCCCTAGGACCCTGGGAAGCCTCTGGACGCTAGGCCCTATCATCGACTGTGAGTTCTCAGCCACAAAAATGGTCTTCAAGATGTACACCCCAGAGCTCAAAGCCTAATATTTCGACCGAGACCAAGCTCTAAGGCCTATGCTCGGCGCTAAGCCCTAAACGCACAAAGATCCGAGGTTCCTTTTCCTGAGGGCTGCATTCTTCAAGACTGCCTTCAACGTTATCGATTTTATCGCTCTCTTGGCCTCTTTGGTGGAGCTCTTCTCGTGGAACTTGCCGGTGGATCCCACTCTCTTGCGTCTTTGCCGTCTCGCGAAGCTGTTCAGGAGATACTTCGGAAGTTCAGGCTCCAGGATTGAGGGCATGTTGTCTTGGGTTCTCAGGGCTAACGGTTCATATTGAGGAATCGCATTGACGACCTGGATGTCGTTTATGGGGATTAAAGCATGATACGTCGCCTTGTCCCCAGACCCTGTGAAGCTGAGAGGACGATCCGCGTGTTGAAGGTTTCTGGCATGCTGGACTCGCTGAGCCTGCTCGCCAGATGAGTCTCGCCTCCATCAGAGGTTTGTGGCCTTCAAGGGTTACCGTAGGTTAACAGTTGCTACTTGCATGAGGAGCACTACAAGGCTTACCATAAGGGGGATTTTGCGGGTTGCTCTGAGGTTACTCGAGGGTGTTTTGGAGGATTCGAGACGGGGGCACTTGCTAGAGTGTGCTGTGATGCTTTTCTCTCACTGCTACTTCTTGCTTCCGGAACCTGAGAGCCCTCGTCTGCTGTTTCACTAGTCATCAGCACATCACAAGAGTCTCACTGTCAACATGTGAAGCCCATTAGCGACACCCTAAATGATTGCCTCAATGGGATACCCGAAGCTGCAGGAAGCCAAAGGCATGCGGACTAAATTCTTGACCCCGGAACATGCTAAACCCCTGAACCCCACAACCAAACATGATGCATCTTGGGAAAACCTGAGCTCCCCACCTCCGCTTCAAAAAGCAACCCCAAACCCGACACCGAAAAGCTTCTTAAACCCATACATAGTAGTGGTACTAATGATAATAAGAATACGGGAAATAAAAACATACTGATGACAATAATCGTTTAATACACATATTCACAATAATAGTAATCATATGAATAAACCCCAAAGATCCTAAACCCTAGACCCGGAACCCGAAAGCTTCGCCGTAGCAAGGCATGAGCTCCAGCGGACTCACCCTTGTATGGCTCCTTGCCGGCTTTAGGGCTTATGAATATCATTAGCATGACTACTATCATCATTATTATCACTAGTATGAATAGTGTTATTGGTCTTGTTATTGTTACTGTTTATAATCTTACTAATATATTCATATGTTTTTTAGTATGATCTTTATTACTGTTATCAACATTACTATTGCAATTTCTGTTATCATCATCATCATCATTATTATTATTAAGATTATTAGGATGAGTATTGCTTGCATGAATGTTAGCATTACTATTTTTGCTATCATAATTTTCAGTATTATTGTCATCATTATGGATCTTGCTACGTTTATTAATATTACAATTATTACTTTGCTGTTGTTATCATTATCAGTTATCAATATTATCGTTTGCTTCTGTTGTTATTATCATTATTGCTTTGGATGGCTCCTTGCCTTGGCGAAGAGAATTTCAGGCTTTCAAGTTTTACTGCTCTTTCTTGCTTTCGTGTTTGGAGTTTGCACGCTTTGGAGGTTTGTTTCGAGAACTATACGGGGTTTCCAGAAGTTCAACTCGAAAATTGCATTACGGAAGGGTGCGCCATCAAGTGAACTATGCTGGATTCCCTGCAGGCGGGTAGAATTCGATGATCAGGGTGCCCTGTTGGTCCCGAAATGTCATTGGAGCCCTTATTAACAATGACTTCCCAGAGAGGATCCTAAGTTGCCACAAGCTTTGGGTAAACAGAAACAGCAAAACAAGTTCTAGATGTGCGAACAGAATATCAATACTACTGCTGCTACTACTACTGCTGCTGCTGCTGCTACTGCTACTACTACCACCACCACTGCTACTACTTACCACTACTGCTACTACTACTACTAATAATAATCATCATCATAATAATCATAACACTACCAATAAAAGTATATGATAGGCTTCCCCTTCCAAGCGACCCCTAAGGCCAAAGTGATGGACAGCATCAAGTGCCATCCAGATTTCGGAAGGTTCTGTACCATGATTTCCATATTTCAGGATACGCAAGGTAGTGCTGGATGTTCGTTCGTCCATCCACCGTAGGATGCCCTGTCAATCTGCTCTTGCTGAATCTCTGCGAGCACTGTCTGAGGTCTCTGCTCTTCCTCTTGGTGATTCAGCTCATCGCTGCCATGATTGTCTGTTTCATGGTACGGCCTTACCTGGAGGATGACCCGAACTTGAAGCCTTGAACCACTAAAGCCCCGAAGCCGAGCGAAACAACGCAATCTCATGAAC
The DNA here is from genome assembly GCA_905231915.1 of Symbiodinium necroappetens. Taxonomy (NCBI): domain Eukaryota; class Dinophyceae; order Suessiales; family Symbiodiniaceae; genus Symbiodinium; species Symbiodinium necroappetens. Next base: position 5,835 of record CAJNJA010018876.1, on the reverse strand, counting down.
CATCTCCAAGCCTCACGCCGCCCTAATCGCCCTACTTGTAGTACCTGGAGGATGTCAACGAGCCTGAAGAGCGACGCCAAGAAGTGTACAAGTACTACGGCAGCCTGGCCACACTTCAGCTGGCCCGAAAATGATCGCCAATATGAGAATACTCGTAAGGTATATCAGAATACAGCAAGGTGAGCAACAGTCGCGGCGGTGACAACAATCAGAGGTAGACGCTGGTCGTCATGGTGTCTGTTGCAGTCTTTGCAGTCGTGGTATTCGTGGCGGCGGTTCGCACAATTCCAACACTCACAATCGCATCGCATTTAGTGGCAATGCCAAGACTAGCCAGAGTAATGATAACGGAAATGCTTGACAAGCTATCTCTTGGAGCAGCAGTACCAGAAGTCGTGATGACAATTGAAAGCATGGTAGCTAGCTAGGCAGAACCCTCTGGTTGTTCATAAGCATTGATACCGCAAGCAAAATGGACGATCGACAATCTGGAACAGACAGAAAGGCAACAGCAGCCTTTCTTTAACAAGCGCTGGACACCAATATCCAGATCAACAGGGGCATCAGCGTAGTTACAACGAAGGCACATCAGCAGCAGATGCGTATGAATATTCGCAACATGATGAGTTGTGAGAGTATAAAACGTCTCGATGTGTGTAGCACAGTGAATACAGCTACTAATGGTAGCCATATCACACGATATGTCAAGAGGAAAGCCACACAAAACCTGATGATAATGCTATACCGGCTATACCAAACAAGAAGAAGTCATAATCGTTCATGAGCCCGAAACTCTAATCCCGCGTGAAAGCATGCATCCCAAAGAGGCACCGGGCCTCACAGAAGGTCTCCCACTCGGAACATGGTAGCTTCTCTATCACAGGCACCTTCACCATTGCAGTGCTCACTCTCTTCGAGGCAAGAGCCCTGTGAACTTCGAGGGCCGGTTGAGCAAACTGTGGATTATGCGCAGCGGCCTCTGTTGTGTAGTAGGCATCGTACGGGAAAAGCAGTTCTGGCTTATTCTCCAAAGGGTGCGATGCATGACTTCGGGCTGAGGAGCACAATCGAACGAACAAGGCTAGTAACTCTTGCAACAGCCACGGGGACGGCAGTTCCTGCGAGGTCAGAGCTTGCAGAAACAGGGTGGGGACCAACGCAAGGCCTCCCCAAACCCTGAACCCGAGCCGTAAACGCTCAGAGCTGAAGCCCAGTCTCGAGGCTTTCCCTCAAAACCTAAACTTCACGCCCTAAGCCACGAATCGTGGTGCAGTACTGCCTGTGGCTGTTCTGTATTGGGGCCCCTTTGAAGGTCAGAAAATCTGCTTTGTCAAGTTGCCCTAAGCCCAAAAACAAAACCAAGCTGACGATGGGCAAAAAAACGGAGGTGTTCTTTGCAAATTGGGCTCCAGCCTGTCGTGTCCTGGTCGAGAACATCTCCGAGTGGTACTCGCTACTCGGAGAAGTCGGGCTTTCTGCGAGCTTGTCAGGGTTGATGATTCGGAATACTGTCATTAACGCCGAAAGGAGCGGGCCCAACCCCGAATCTAGTAACACGGGAGTGCCCATCATTTCAAGACGATGCTGCATATGTGCGACCAGTAGCTCAAAGCCGAGGCTTCTCTTCCTCATCTACCGATGCGGCATCGGCTTCGCCGTTATCAATGCATCTTGCCCGAATTCGCCTCAACCTTGCACAGCTCCGTTCCTGGCAACTGGTTGCATTCCGCATAGACTGTTCAATTCAACTGAGGTCGTCAATGCCGTTTTCGTGCAGCAAACAATGCAAGTTGCAAAAGGTGACGAAGAGGTTTTGCTTATGGAAAAGCAAAAGGCCGAAGAAAAGTACTTGAAGAACGTCGGGAGAATCTTCCATACCTTGGATACATCTGGAGATGGACTTCTCTCGTGGGCAGAGTTCGAAGTCCTCCTTGAAGCCTGCGGGGCTGCAGCAAGACATGCTACGCACGTTGTGTGTCGTCCCTTAAGGTTTTGTTGTTGATGCTGCCGTGTTACTGTACGAGATTGTTCGTGCGAAGATCAATCCGTTCACAGTTGCTACTCCTGCTGTTATAGTTCTGCTGCTCAATTGCTTACCACCGCCGCAGCCACCGCCACCACCGCCAACATCACTACCAGACGCCACCACCGCCGCCGCTACTACCACCACCACCTTGAAGACGGAGCTCGTTTGGCAGTATCCATTTTCAGAATGAAGGAGATAATTGCGAGTTGAAGATCCGGATACTACAGTGATGCAGTCTGTACTTCGAAGTCGGATGCACTGTAGGCTGTCCACCCGCAGAGACTTCCCGTGCCTAGGCCTAGACCTTTACCGGTCACTTCCCCAGGCTATGTCTTCGCAACCCGCTCCTGTCGGACAAGATTCTAGGTGCCCCAGTGGCTTCGGCTAAGGGAGGCTCCGTTCTATTTGCCCAGGATAAAAAGCTGAAGTTCCTCCTGGACAAGCTCGAGATTGCTGCGGGAGACCTGAAAACTCTCTTCGATCTCTTGGACGACACAGGCGATGGCGAGATCTCTGTGACTTTGCCGAAAGGCAGGAATCTAACCACAGGCATCTCGTTATCTGTTCCAGTCAATCCTGCACAGAAACATTCAGGAAGGCTGGCTGAACTAAGGTTGAGGAATTCCTTGAGGGCATTACCCGCTTCAAAGGGGCGGCTAAGAGTCTCGACATCGGTCAGCTTCTTCTCCGCAGCCGCCGCCTCGAGAAGGGGGTGGCAAACTTGGAGCTCCACCTCCTGTCGGAGGAGAGCTCGTGGCATTTTGGGGTGTCGGGCTGCAAGGGAGCACTCGCGGTATCTTGCGGCACTTACTGCGCATCTGGGGGAACATGTACCCTGAACCTAGACCTGAGGGGCTGAGCAGGACCAGAAGGCTGCCACCAAGACCGGGCGATCTCAATCAGCGTAAATGAATGCAGAGGCCGCGGCATGCTGGGAAGCCTGTGGATGTTAGCATGCCACGTCCTCCGGATCTGACCAGCACTTTGCCAGGGAAGCCAGGGCATTCTGCCCGGACTGAACTTGCGAACTCAGAGGTACAAAGTCCCAGTAGTCATCACTTCATTTCTGGGCAGCAATAGAAGGACTCGGTCGCCAGGTCTGTTGCCAAGCAGCTAATGAAAGAAGAGAATTAAGTTTCCTTCCACACGTTGAGCACACCCTACTGAGAATCAGCGGGGGGCTCCGACAGCCACTGTTTTGGGCTATATTGGTTAGTGTTACAAGTATTCCTTGCGGTCTCGCTGCGTAAATGCTTCAGAAGTTCGCATGAATATCCTCAACCGTAACCCTGAAGCCAAAGCTAAGCTGCCATAGCTCTGATCGACAGAGATCCAAAATCGCGAGACAGCAGCTCAACAGTTCCCCTTTTCCCCCCAGCTGCGAAAGCAGTGGGGTCGGAGGACAGAGAATGAAAGGCAACACCTTGCAAAGTCTGCAAGTCGTGATGAAACATCCGATCCACAGGTGGAAACGCCGCTGTCTCACCGAAACTGGTCCCGACTTGACTCCAAGCAGCCAGTAGCTGAGGCTCGAAGACCTTGTGCTGCCAAGGCTGTGTCACCCCAGGTCCAAGCTCTCAGGATGAGGAAAACGCAAAGCAGGACTCAGCTCGTCGTACTACAAGCTCTTCGGGGGACTTGATCTCCATCGAAAACGTTGGCTTTAATCCAGGGACTGGCAGCACGTCCGACAGAGGGGTTTTACGAACGTTGTTGAGGTCGCCACGACTTTCGCTACATTGAGTCAGACAGTGTCGTGGCGGCACCCATTCCACTGCCTGTCTAGCCAAGTCTTCGGCGCTGTTGCCTTTGTTTGCCATGCCTTGCAGGTTACTAAGCCGGTGACTGGGCATGGCTCTGAGTGAGTGGGCAACGAACCCCAAGAGTGTACATATGCATGCCAAGAGACGGCGGCTTCGTGTTGGCCCTAGACTCCACCCTGAACCCTAAACGGCCCGAAACACAACCCCTGACCCCAAGATCCGAATTTTTGCTGTTCGAGCCGCTGTTCAGCGGACATCCATGATCCTGGGCGTGTCCACCTGCCGAAGCTGTCAGTCTAGCACTGCTGACCGTGGGTCTACTAGCATCATGCCATGTGGAGGTTACTGCAGAAGACTACATGTCTCTGCGTATGTCTGAAGCCACTTGTCCTGTAGTCCTCGCGTGGTCCTAATGCGTGTCGGACCAATTCAAGTGCGGTTGGGCTGTAGCGCTTCGAAGGTAACGCTTTGGGGTCAGGATTTGGACATGCTGAGGCTAAGGGTTTTCAGACGCCAAAACCCCAGGACGAGGCTTCAAAAAAGAGACAACATCGGAGGTTTCAGGTGAAAGGGGCCCTTCAAGCCGGGTGCCCTTCCCAATGCGAGGGGATGTGCCAAGGGGGGCCCCAGCTGGTTCGGGGCTTCGGGAAGACCTTCTCCGGCATGAAAAAAATCAACTCACCAAGACGCTCAACTCGAATGTAGTCGCCCGAAGAGTTAGAGTGGGTGTTGCGGCTTCTGAACTGAAGCTATAAGAAGGGATCCTAAGAACTAGTATTTGCAATGATCGAGGCCCTTGTATGACACTCTGCGCCCTGAAGCCCTCAACCCGAAAGCTCAAACCACTCAAGGCCTAAAGCCTCACTCCACGTAGGCCCCGTCTGCTAAATCCTCCCTGAGCCCATGTCACGCGTGTTTCAGCCTTTGATTCTGTGCAATCGCCTGGTGGGCTGCGATGTCCACCTGTGGCATCGGAAGTTGCTGCGCTGTTCCTCCAAAGCAGAAGCAGGTTTGTTCTTCTTTATGTGTTTTGCCTTTGGGTTTTGTGGTATCGCTGGAGGTGTTGTGGCACCGAGCCAGCTTGACATGGCGCAATTCGGATTAGCGGCCGAACCTACCGGCCTTGCAAAGCCATCATTTGCTGTGGCTACTTGTTACACTTTGCACACGGATACAGATGTCCGGCGCGAAAGAGACATGTGCCGGGGACGTGTAGGCCTTGCAGGTCTTGCTTCGGTTATTCAATCATCGCAATCTTTCGACTTCAGAAAAACAGGAACAGCTTCGCCAAGATTCGCGCTAGTCATAGCCTGAAGCGGGTTAAGGGGTGAGAGAGAGAGAGCGAGAGAAAGAGCGAGAGCGAAAGAGAGAGAAGGAGAGAGACAGATAGGGAGAGAGAGAGAGAGAGAGCGAAACAGCCCGAAGCCGACGAGAGTTGCCGATTTGCAACAAACAGCCAGAAGGGCAACCGTACTGGTGTGAGCCTCAGGATGAGGCCAGGGCGTGGTTTCTTAGTGTTCTTTGAGGGGGTTGCAGTGTTGCGAAGTCACCCGGCCTTATCGTTCTTAGCAGCTGTACCTTGGACCTTGAGACCAGTGCGCGCTAGCGTGCGGAGTGGGCGGGGGACTGCCTGCCTGCTCTTGACTGTGTGGAAGAAG
>CAJNJA010018875.1:14535-35449 GCA_905231915.1 Symbiodinium necroappetens | reverse complement strand
TTACTACTCCTACTACTCCTACTACTACTACTACCACCACCACCGCGACTTCTTCTTCTTCTACTACTACTGCTACTACTGCTACTACTGCTACTTCTGCTACTACTGCTACTACTGCTACTGCTGTTACTGCTACCACTACTGCTGCTACCACTGCTACTTCTAGACTGCTTTGCAAACTGCCGGCAGAAGCAGAGTCAGCGAAATCCTCACCAAGCCGTCACTTATCGGGCCGCCTCCTCGCGGAGCGCTGTGTGGATGTTCCGCGTCATAGATCGCTTGTAGAAGTACATGAAGCCTGGGCCGATGTTTTGCGGACTAGGGCTGCTACCACAGCAGAAAACCTGTGCCAAGAAAGACACTCCAATGCCTTCAGCTGGTGGTCTAGGATGCTCCTCCAGGAAGGTAGGTTGTCTGAGGTGTAGGCCGACGGCCACCAGAGCAAGAACGATAAACACCTGCATCTGAATCACGCCAAGCTTTCAGAAGACTCTTGTGTTCGCCCGGGCCTCCATCACTTGCGAGTTAGACACGCCGCTCGCCGCGGGCATTGGCCTGACAGGGTCGGCATGCCCTGTGTCCAGGTCTGTTGAGCATATTGTTGGCTCATACGCATGCGAAGGCCCCATTGGTCAAAAAGACCAGACTCACCGTAACTTCACCTGCCAAAACCCCCTGCCGCCACGTCGGCCTTGTCTACTGCAGGGGAAATTGGTCCCAACCATACTTGTGTTTGTGCGTGCTGACAGTCAGAGCAGGAGCATGGCCGTCGTGCGTCGTGAGGCCGATGGAAGATTCCCAAACTCGATCGACAAAAAACGGAGAATCCTTTGCAACCGCCCGCTGTCAAAGGCTCGTAAGACCCGAAAAGACTTGCTTCAGCTCCAAGGTGCACAACTCCGTCGAGGTTGAAGGGGTTTGCTGGCCTGAGGCGAGCAACAGAAAAGTGTCGAACTCGGCTCTGGCAGTGATGGCTGGGACACATTGGTGTGGCCGTGCACCCCAGCATGCTCAGGGGCTTTAGTTCGTCCTATGTTTTACATGGTTGTGGTTCGTTCCTTCATCCCAGAATGACCTTCTTCGCGCAAAAAGTACTTTCGCCGCACCATCGCGGAACTTTCGCGGAAGCATATGTACATTCCTTTGCAGGTTGTGAGCCCCAACTGAAGAATAACTTTTCGCTTAGTGGCCTGCTAAACCCCGCTGAGCGGCTTCTTGAAACTCGTGGTCTGCCACTACAGGTTTCTTAATTAACATGTGTACGTCTTAACATAATAGGGGCTTGTGCAAAGCTTCCTACGCGTTTCAGGGCTGCGTGAGGCCACCATAGTTGGAAAGGGCTGATGAAGAGAATTGGAGTTTAACGAAGCCCACTGAAGGCCTAGATTCTTGAGCTTTGTACAACGAGCCCTGGCCTAGATCTGACTACGTCCACGTTAATGAAACTTGCGCGGGACTTACGCGCTAGATCCTGTATGGCTGTATGGGAACCTAATTTTGGCAACTGGCTTTAGCACTAGCAGTTGCGCTAGCAGGAGCAAGAGCATGAAAAGTGGTAGTAGTAGTAGTAGTAGTAGTCGTAGTCGTAGTCGTAGTCGTAGTCGTAGTCGTAGTCGTAGTCGTCGTCGCAGCAGCAGCAGCAGCAGCAGCAGCAGCAGCAATAGCAATAGTACAGTAAAAGTAATAGTCACAGTGATAGTAGTAGTACTAGCAATACGTAGTAGCAACAGTCATGCTAGAATAGTATTACTAATCGTAATAGTCGTTCTACGGTACGTCGGACAAAGAGATAGCTTCAGCGTTAAAAAAACCTTGTTTTCGCGGCACCATCGTGGAACTTGCCCCAAGGCATGTTTGGCTATGGAGTTGGCCTTTCGCCTCGTGGACACACAATGGCCTTGCCCCACTGACACACCCGGTTTTTCAAACACAAGTACATGTCTCAGTCCTTGCGAGAGAGACTCGTACGGCGAGCGGCTGACGATGAACATGATATGAAAATGACGAAGCTGCCGAATGAGAACCCATGCAGGCAGGCATTCGGATTGCATGTTGCTGTCTTCGCCCTCGTGATCGAGTAGGATGTGAAATGTTGACATTTGTGCTTTGCCGGCTCTCAAAATGCCACAAGCGTTTGTCAAGACTCAGAATCAGAAGCCCTTGTGTCTCGGAAGCGCCTGCTGTCTGTCTGGCTCACGCAAGACTGGAAGATGAGCCGAAGACAAGCAGAGAGATCTTGCTTTAAGCAGTAGCTCAGGACGGCTACCGACAAACAGAACGAGCGAAGCGTCGAACAAGAAAGGAAACTTGACTCGCTAGCATTTTGAAGGGGGATTTGCGGCGCTCGTTGGCAGACGCTGGAACTGCGCTGTAATCAGCCAGTGTTCACACAACATGTGTTGCTCACAGCTGTCGGACAGACTAGGCCTATATATGCTTCAGCCCAAATCGTAAAGTGCAGACGAGCTGCGTCGTCAGTCTCGTGCACGGCTCGGGAGTCCTGGCTCAGACTTCCTCCATGTTTCATGGTGGTTGGGCTTCTCGGTGTTCGATGCCGTGCATCGAACAGGAAACGCCGCGAGATGCAAGTGTCAACGAGGCAAGACCGCTCAGCAGACTTTCTGGACCTCCAGGCCACAATTGTTTTACAAGAACGCAAACCTGCCGGCAAGACGAGACAAATCCGGCACAAATCGCCTTCGTGACCAAATCGGCATCCATCGTGCCACTGTACCTGCACACGACCAAAAATGACAAAGCGAAGCCGCGCGCGCCTCGTCACAATTCTCCGAAAGTCAAAGCAAGCGTACACTGTACACCTATGTAGCGAATGTAACGCGACATTCAGACGGGTAGGACCACACGTCTCTGTGCATGAAACATCGAAGACACCGGCACACAGTAGACGGCCTCCAACCATTGATGCGCAAGGCGTCGGAAGACCACCTGAATGCATAAAACCTTTTCCAGCAGCTCGGACTCTAAATTTAGCGGGTCAAGTCAGCGGTGACACGAAAGATGTGCAGACAAGACCGGGCTCTTTTCGCGATTTCAAGCATTCCCTTAGCTTGCTTTGTGTGTCGTGTCACGCAATGTCAACTTAGGGACCTAGATGGCTTGTCTCCGACATGCCACGTGATGCTGCACTAGATGGCTGGAAGCTAATTGAAAGACGACTTGATTTCTGTGTTCGATACGAGGGTCAGCACATGTCCACATCACACAGCGTTCAGGCATATTTCATCGGGAAGTCGTTCGAAGTCGTTGGGCTTCTGCTCTGCGCGCAAAGATTGCTCTACAGGATCACTCAGCCTTCCGTTAAGGTGCCGACGCGCTGTTCTCCCGTTGATACGCCAGCTTGTCTTCCTGCAAAGCCCTTACAATAGCGGGCGCATCCTCTTCAAAACAGGCTTCTAACACCATTGGGAGGGGTCGCTCTCGGCCTTCGTGTTCCTTATGCACTCCTCGACCTTTTCCACATCGAGCCCAACCTTCGGCAAACACTTCGCTTTCTCAGGGCAGCGACAAGATTTTTAGGCAGTCGGCTTGGGCAACACAGTCATTATTACTGGCGCTACAGCAGGCTGACATCTGTGGCTTCAGAAAACGGATGATTTGGTGTGATTTGTGTAGTAGGGGCATAATGCGGCATTATACTAAACCCAGCAGGACAGCAGAATTCCTTTGAACGCTAAGCGCTATGGCGTCTTTTTCTTCATTTCTGGTCCGCAGTTCGAAATAAAAGCACAGCGACAAATACCCGGAATTAAGGTCCACAAGCCTGGTGCATCAAGCGCTCCGAGCACTTCTCGCCAAAAGTGTGGAGAGGGTCGTCGCTGCCGGTTGCTGGGCACCTGATGATGTAAGGACTTCTGTCTGTGAGTCTGCCAGCTGCCAGCTTCGGCCCTTGATGCAACAACACGTCTGTGACACCCCGTGACGACAAGCACTGAATCGAGGTCTAGCCAAGAAAGCTGAGGCAAGCGGAAAGCACAATCCCGAAGGCATCTGGGCGCCCAAGCTCGTCCAAATATTTGGACACATAATCCCACCACCTTGGATGCCATCCGAGTTGAGATACGAGATTCTACCAGATGCCCTACACAACGCTTGGGAGATGCACTCCATGATGTCTTCATGCGTCCAGTGATTGCCAACACGGAGGTCAAACCCTTGTAGAGGCCTTTCCAGGGTCTAGCCCGGTGCCTGCATTCTGCGGCCAGTCTGGTTGGCAGCTCGTTCTGACAAAGTCTACTCGGAGGGTGCTGGATGCCATAATATGCCAACAACGGCAACATGCCGAACTACAGCGCGTCCAAACGACAACCGAGGGCTTCTCTACACGCCCGCCGTGCATCCCCTCCGAGGAAGCGGCTCGGTGGAGAATTTCGCCTGTCTCATGTGCCACTTCTGTGCTATCCTGGCAGCTTTGACGGAAGCGGAGTAGCGAAGGGACCCGAAGAGTGAAGTTGAAAAAACCCGTGCCTCTCTCCGGTCGGAACCACTGTGATCTCGTGGATGCACAGCTGTCGGACGGCCTGCATGTCGGCAACAGAGGCTGCGCTATCCCACATCTCAGACAGATGCCTCGTGCAGGACCTGTTTGCCAGTGATCTCACCACCTCCATCTGGATCCTAGGTTTCAAGTCGTCAGGAGGCCCCTACTACTGGAAGTTCTTGCTCCGAGAGCGCGCTGAAGCCACAACCAAAAACAAAGCCCTGGCAACGACAAACAAGCCTTCAAACCCCTACGGAAAAACAAAACTTTGACAACGACAAACAACCTGGAAACCCAACAAGCAACAGCTTCCCCAGCAATGTTAGTCTGTTATTTGTTGCAGATCTTCGTTGTTTGTTGTTGCTTGAACTCTCCCTTTCTCCATTCAGAGACTGAGCAGTGGACGTCAGCACAATACTTTCCAGTCGAATCGCTGCAAAGATCTTTGTAGTCCTGGCCACTCAAGGTTGGCAGAATGTGAGGTGCAGCACTCGGTGCCTCGGAACAGTTCCGGGTATCGCACTCCGAGGTTGGTGGACTGGCCGATTGTACAGTAATGCCCACGAAATCCCAAGTTCGAAGACGAGCGAAGTCACTCAGACTTCTGCGCCCAAAGATGCAAAAACAGCCTCTTAGCCGTCCTTCCCCTCGAGGCTGAAGACGTGATAGTGAGGAACAAATTGCAGGTACTCGTTCAGCGCCTCCGATTCGGCTGGAAGGGAGCAGGGACTGCATAGGCAGTTCTGACTGAGTGTATCGACAAGAACTGCTCTACGATTTCTGCGTGTTCAAGGGCACGGACATACCCACTCGACTGACTGTACTGGGTGCCCGGCTGCTCGCTTCGGAGCAAACTCCTGCTCGAATCGAGGACCGTGATAATCAATGAGACTCGAAGGGGAAGGCAGCCAAAAGATGTCAGAGCAGCAAGAGGGCAGTTGTGCGCAGCTCTGCCACAGAAAACAGACTTAGGTACAGGTCTGGCTGTGGAGCTGCATCGTGAATAGCAGCGAGCAATAGACGACGCAAGTTCCATGCCGTGAACGCGGAGTCTCTCTTGTGAAACTTCACGACAAACCGACTGTGTGGCTGCACTCAAGGGACACGGTCCTGACAAGGTGACACAGTGGATCAAAGCAGCACCGGCCTTGAGAAACTTGTGGCTCGCCGCACTGGCGGTGTTCAGCCACTGGTCCTTGCCGCCACGCTACGTGAGGCCGCCAGTTGTAGCACTGTTGAGATTCCAGCTCGGGGTTTCTTGGGAGAGAAGGGCATACGGCATACACTGAAGAAGGTTCTCAAAGTCGACATGCTGGGCAAGGCCGGTCACTTGCGATTGCATCTGACTTTTGGCGGGCTAGGCTGATGGGAGCCAGCTGATGAACGTCTGGTGATCTGTGAAGCCCTGGAAGATTTGAAAGAAATTCCTAGTTTGGATCCCTCCCCCCCCGTTGTCCGACCCTTTGACAATTCGTGCTGCGGGCCTGAGGTCAGTGAGCCCTGAGACCCCAGCCACGAGCACCACATTCTGCGATGGGATGTCCCAGGACAGCTCAACGACCACCTCGCTGGGACGGCGGCCATCTCCAAGATTGAGTTTGCTGGATGCTCAGGCATCTGTGCAACATTTTACGGCTCTCTGCACACTAAGTCCGCTGTACCAAGTGCCAACCTGTGCAAGGTGCGAGACTCCAAATGCTGCGGTGCACAGATCGGTGTCTAGATTTTATAGATCCACCCAAGTTCGAAGGCAGCAAGAGCGGAGTCCCTGCAAAGGTGGCGCTGCGCATCTGTACAACTGAGATTGGAAAAGAAGAACCGGCAACGGAGCCCCTCAATGCGTCCCCCATGTCCCCAAGTCCTGCAACAAAAAGGTGCAACGGGCATGGGCTTGAGTCTGATTTTGTTCCACCAGGAACCTACTTTACTTAATCGTCGAACCTTACCGCCCCTCCCCGATCCCCCCGCTCGAAAATGTCGTTAACTTGACGTCTGATGCTTTTTTCGTCCCTAAGGTCATCTTTTTCAAAAACAGACATTCGTCTCAGCTTCAGAGAGACCTAAAGCAGTTGTTCTTGTCCGTACCTGTCTCGTCAGGATCTCCTCGCGATCCGAGAGTCATTGGAGAGGAAAGCAGAGAGAAGGGAACCGGGGCTCCTCCATGCCAACTTCAGTCTTGCGAAGCCTCCTGCCCAGGAGAGTGGGGCGATCACCGCTGAGACGTAAGACTTTGAGGATGGATCCCACGGCGGGCAGTGGCTCTTGCGCCGAAGCCGGAAGAATGCGAGCAGCTGGCTGTGTTGGGCCGTCGGGGCCTCCTCCTCATCTTCCTCCACGTCGCCAGACGGGTTGCGCGCGCTGGCCTCGAAGCAGAAAAAGGCATCAGATCATCAGCAAAGTCCGAGTCCCACACACAGAAGACACCTGCACGGTGCTAGTGATCACATGCACTGGGTCGCCGCGAGCTAGGTGCAACATTATGCCCGTGTGATTCCCAAACCGGACTAGTACAGCGCGATGCTCCTGTGATGGCCATGCGCCACAGCCATTTCTTATGTGTAAGAAGGTACTTCCTCTAAAGAGGAGAGGCAGGGGCGAGGTATGAACACATCCCTCTGAGTGCCCCTCTGCGCCACGTCCAGAGCCACGACCATACCTCCCATCACAGTAACGTTTTCTCGTGAAGAGACGCATAGATCCATGAGAATGAACGACCAGCTTTCGGCCGGACCTCACTAGTGCAAGGCAGTCGTCCCCACTGTGAGACAGCATTTCAGACAGGACAGCAGCGAGAAAACGAGAAACAGAATAGGCTCAGGCTGCAAGGCTGCAACCGGCTGAAGGCGCCACATTGATAGGTTTACGCTTTAGGCTTTATTGCAAGCAGACATCAGGGAAGCAGTCTTCCAAGATTCCAAGACGTGATACGAAGCGAAGCATGCAAGCAGGTATGCAAGCATGTAAACACCGGTAGTATGCCCGTTATATGCAGCTGCACGGATGTCACTGAAGAGCTTTGCTGGCATGGCCTGGCTCGGTGCTTCGCTCGCTGCTGGCCAACCCTGCACAGATGCGCATGAACCGAGACATGTCTCCGGCTTGAGCAACGACATTCATACACGAAATTGTTGTATGTTCCGGTGACTAGTGCTAATCGCAGGTGATTCTGGTGACGATGATGACAAAGCAGCCGCCATGACAGCCATGAGGTTTTACGAGAGTCAATGTGCTTCCTTGATGAGAGCCCTGAGCGCCTGAGAGGTTCTCTTTTGCCCGGGCATGGTCCCCAGCCTGTGACGGAAGTCGTAGTCGGTTAAGAACTCGTCCACCTCTTCGTCTTCCACCTTCTCATCCGTGGCGCCCTGCGGCTTCGACAGGGATGTGCTCCCGAGCATCGACTGTCCCTCCTCGCAGCTTCCCACGTAATGGCATGCCATTCGCACTTGGACTTGTCGATTGAAAGACAGACTGGGCATTAGGATTCAGCTGCACGTGCGCTACCTTACCGTCCGACCGTCTATGTCTGTATGCCAAAATCGGTCTTAGTACTTGTACCAACCAACCCAACGATGTGGCAAAATGCCGCGATTTTTTCCGCTGGCAGACAGACCTCTCGCTTGAGCCACCCGGTTCCCAACATCAGCCGTCCGATGATTTGCTCCTTTTTTGAGTCAGGTGGCTTTCTTCGGAGCGACATCAGACATCAGACGGCTAATGTTGAGGATGCACCGCTACCTTCTTAAGAGCTGAAACATGCTAAAAGAGTTAAAGAAGTTCAGAGACGGCTCTTGAAAGCCGGCAGATTGCTGGGAAACAAAACGTCGTCGGCCAAGGCATCCGTTGGGAGAGGAGGCACCTCCTCGTCTTCCAGATAAAGCCTCGGACGTTTTGTTGAAGAGGGCTCAGCCGGTGGAAAATTCTGAGCCCGAACCACCCCTAAAAAAAAACTTGCATAGCCCGGCTGCTGCTTGTTTTCGTAGCCGGGAACAATCGCCTCGCATCCCCAGTGCAAAACCCCAAAAGTCCATGAGAGTTCAATGAGTCCTAGCCTTGTGCTTTTCGAAGATTCGGAGCAGCTCTTGGACAAACCTTGGAACAGCAACATGCCCGGAAAAAAAAAGCGCTCCGTGTTGGCTCTCTTCAAGGTCGGTTCCACCGGTGTATGGTACGAGTACACTAGGCTAGTAGTGCCCACACATCAAGCCGATGCAATCACATGTCTCGGTCTCGGGAACAAAACCCTTCAGGCCGGTATCGGTGATATGGGGTGCATAGACGTAGTTTGTTGTGTTTTTTGCTGGTGGCTACGTAGCTGTCGTATGCTGCAGTGAGTCGAGTCCCGCGTGGAAGTGCGACGTAACAATGTGGGAAGAACTCATTGGCTGATAGCTATGATCGTGATGATGGTTGTGTAACAGGTTCGAAACACGTTGATTGACCCATCATGGCTGCAAGGGCATCTTCCCCCAATCCCCGCATTGGTCCAGCAGCTGCGCGTGCAGCTCGTCGATCTTCTCAGCGGATGGATTGGGGTCCGGCGCATCGATCCGGATGGGCTTCCCGACCAAAGCCGCAACGGGCTTTGCATAAGGGATCAAAGGCCTCAACTGTCGGGCAACGTTGCAGGGTTGATAGCACCAAAAGGCTTCGTTGATCTCAGCTTGAGTTGATTCTCATCTTCATTAGTGTGCAGACTCGGTTGTCCGTCAAAAAAGCCCTTCGGAGCCCCCAACTCTAGCCCAAGGACCAGCACCTGTTCGAACACGCAAACGCGAACATGCAGAAACAACGTAACTGGCCAGGGTAAGTCTGACGAATCTGGCGGTCTGATTCCCCTGTGCCAAGAGGCATTCCCAGCCGTCCATAGCTCAATGGCAGCGAGACCCTGACATGCATCGAACCATTGCCACTGCCCGACTCTGTGTCAGGTTCGGCACGTTGGATTTGCAGCCGAGACTCTTGAGGCGTCTGCTCATTCGCATCATGAAGCCACCAAGTCCGGAGGACTTGTCCTTGAAATTGCTTGGTGCAGGTACTCTGCGAGTTTCGAGGCTCTCCAATGCTTTTAAAGGAAGGTACAAATTCGCTGCTTTAGCTCCTGCGCACTTGAGACACCCAAAAGAAGACACTGCAAATCTGACCAAGACAAAAAATGATGGATTTCCACATCGCATAGTAACGGCATAGAATCAGATGGCTCTGGTAGTCGAAGCAGTGTAGAGTGTGTCCAGCATTACCACAGTTTCCCGGATATCAGGCGCGCGAGTGGTTGGAGCATGAATGCTATGAGTAGCCTTGTCCTAGGTGCACCTAGACTAAAGCTGCACCCCAAACGCCTTAATCCCTCCAGCCCTCGTCCTACAATGCCGACCCCGACGCGCAAGGCTAGGTTCCTCCTTGATTACACATTGAGCTTGGGTTTTTGACGTCTACAGATGGCTAGATTCTACCGTCTAATGAGAGGTGCTAAAGGTTTGAGTAAAGCTATAGCCCAGTTGCCAGCATCGTGAAGAGCTGCGTGTGGCCCAATCCATAAACAGGAACGATGTCCACGCCAGCCTCGAGACAAGCACCACATGCAGTAAGCGGAGCAGAGTATCCAGCCCGCCTGGAGCGCGAGCCGGATGAAGCCTTTGCGGCTTTTGATGAAGACCTGCAGCAATTTTCGAGAGTCGTGAGTCGTGTCTTGGGCACAACGGCAACGAAGAACTTTGACGCCGTAGTGGCTCTTGTGCAGAGCCGAAGCATACAGGTGCGATGCAACCCAGCCTGTTCCAAGTCTGGTCGCATCCTCGGAGCGAAGGTGACTCTTCGTTCAACGCAACCGAAAACTGGACACAGATGGTCATGGAAGGGACCCATGCTCGTCGTATTCTCACACACACACACACCTGTCTGTCTGTCTGTCTGTCTGTATGTATGTATGTCTGTATGTATGTATGTATGTATGCCATGTATGTATGTATGTATGTATATGCATATGCATGTACTATGCACTGTGTATATCTACACACATATTGCGCTTGTATTAACACGGCTGAGAGTCAAAAAGATTTCCGCAATGCCGCCTGGCACGATGAAGGTGATATTGTTCGGGTACGGCCAGCCCAAAGCCTCGACTAGGAACTATCGAAACTGAGAGCAACGCAACCAGCAACTTAAAGGCCATGCATACTCGATCCCAGTGGCTCGCTTGATGGATTCAGGTGTGGCCGGAATCAGGCCGCCGAAACGCACCAGCTGTCCTCGGCTGACAGTTCAGCTGCAGCCTCCGCCTGTCCCTCATACACTGTTTTAGATCTTCTCCCTGACCAACGCGCCACTGCGGTTGCAAAGACCGTATCTTGAAAGACTTGCACATCGAACCTCAACCTCAAGGCACAATGCAGGCAGGCGAGAAAGACAGACTTGCCAAGAGTCTTAGCACAGGAATTTGAAACAGAATGTCTGCGCCGATGCTGTTGGGGATGAAGCCCTGCCTGACCAGGCAGCTTGAAGCTCACGGGAACAGCATTCGACAGCACGATAACGACGAGAACGACCAGGACACACACCCACACACACACACACACACAGACACACACTCTCTCTCGCTCTCTCACACACATTCACCTTCCGGTGAGACCCGAATTCCCTTTCAGAACGTCTGCCCAGGTAGCCCTGACTTTGAGCTCACGGAGTACGCAGTGACCTGCCTTTGCAGTGTAATTGAGAGCAAGGTGTTCGCAAAGGGGATAACACCGTGCCTGAGCGGTGCCCAAGCACTGCAGCGAATGAAGCCATTTCGCAGATGTTTTCGGACGAATGCACCGGCAACCGATCAACTACTCAGTTTCGGGTCGCCAGAATGAGTAACGATGAACCTTGATCGAAACCCAATTTCCCAGAAATGTACGCTGCACCTGAGCTTGCACAAACAGCGGCACACTTGCAACAGATTCTTTCTGTCTCAGCATCTCACAGCCAAGTTAGCCATACAACCATTAACCAACTCACGGTGCATTTGCGAAAGCCGTCAACCAGGCGCTACTGAGGCAGGCCAATTAGTGCACGATTCCCCGTGCAATGGCAACCAGTGCGACAAGGCCACGGCATCACCGCAAGCAGATACCTGCGATCCTTCTGCAGGGGCTCCTGGCAGCTGAGACGTTCTGAGACTGATCACCTGACCTAATATGTAGTATTATATTATATGTTATATATTCTATATTATATATTATATACTATATTATATATCCCTTAAGCCTTGGTCCAAATGTCCCCGGCCCCGGCTCCTCGAAGACCGCCTCTGACGAGACTCAAAAGGCTCACATTCAGAAGAGATCTCTGTTCGAAAAAACCCGAAATGTGCAGCCGCCTTGAAGGAGAAGTAGCGCAACAAACCTTACAACGGAGGCGGAAGGGCGCTTGGACATCTTGGGGAAAGACTAAAGATTGTAAACAAACCTTCAGGTTGGGACTGCGAGGGATTCGACGTGTTTACCAAACGGCTGCAGAGGTCATTACTTGTGATCGGCATCCCTGACGGAAGACGACGGAATGTAGATCTAGTTCAGCCTGACGAAACGGAATCTGCTCACCACCTGCGCGGCTCTGACAGATGTGTATGTATGTATGGATGTATGTAGGTATGTAGGTACGTAACATCAGACGGAAGTTACGTCATCAGAGCTGCAGAAGCAGCATTTGAACCAGGAGTAACTGGTGCTGCTGCTGCTGCTGCTGCTGCTGCCCTACGAACACGACTACGACCGCTCCGACAACGACTACAAATGCCACCGCCAATGCTTCTGCGACGACGACGCCGACAACAACAACAACAACAATCACCACTACTACTACTACGACGACGACGACGACGACGACGACCACGACCACGACCACGACCACGACCACGACCACCACGACGACGACGACTGCAGCACTACGAGTACTTCTGGACTACGGTACTACGATACTACAGATCGGTAATGTGCCATCATTGCTTCTCCCTATAATGCATTGTGTGCTCAGCCTTCCAGGACATCAACACGGGCCTGAGGGAACTCTGCGTCTATCTCGAGCAACATCAACTTCTACATAAGTTAAACCACGAAGGTGAAGCAACGGTGTCTCGCAAAAAACTTCGTGCTTACACGGCCTGAACATTCAGTCAACCGGGAATTGCAAAGCTTGAACTTTAGCAAGGGCCTTGAGTCTTTAGAACATCCAGCTATTTTCAACTCCAGGTCGGTATGAACAGTGACGAGCAGCGGTCGAACAGCCAGCGCTGAAAAAGCTCTGAGAAACGGGAGCCACCGCTGCGGTAAGGACGTTCTAAATGCATTGGCCAGGCCTGAGTACTTGCAAGTGAGAGGGGAAGGAGGCGGTGGAGGAGGAGGAGGAGGAGCCCAGTTTGCTCATCATGCCTCATGTATGTCATCATGAAGAGGACCAGGTCTAGACTTGCAACTGCAGTGGCTGCAGTGTCTTCGTGTGTTCCATGCAAACGCTCTCGATGATGATACTTGGGACTTGCACGGAGTGTCATGGGGCCTCGCCGAGACCTGCAAGTGATGCGTTGGCTTCAGGAGCTCCTGTCAGACATTGACAGCAGCCGGTGTGAAATCTATGCCGGTACTCATGCGTTGAGAGACCGGTGCAGGTCTCGTGGATTTGCAGCCGGGGCACCGCCAGCACTCCCAGGCCAAGTAAGGCAGATCCAGCTGCCAGGCGGTACCTTCACACAACAGCCTGCGACTCTGAATAGGCTAGGCATTGGAATATGCACACCTGGCGACCAACGCACCCTGAAGATCCTGTGCTTGCTGGTCAGGTGGCCCTGGCTTCCGTGCTAATGCGTAGAGGATGGCCGGCAACCTGGGCTGATCTCGCGCCAAGCTTGATTCAGAGACCCCAACCTTGTAAGGACCACCGCCTCTATTGCGGCGACTGCCAACACGGCCATGTTAACTCCTAGTCAGTGATACTACAGCTGACATCATTGCGACGACCGCCTGTTTCACTACGAGTACCATTGCACGTATATCCTCGTCTCAGAGTGCAGAGCTGCTGCTGGTCTGGATTCTTTCCGTGCTTCGAACCGAGCAGCGCCGCAGGACCCACGAAGTAGCAAGCCTGGCGGCTTGTATCGCACGGTGTACAGAGTTCGCGATTCAGTCGCAGATCTTGAGAAGTCTCGTGTAAGCAGGATAGTATTGAACGTTCCTTCTTCAGGGCAAGACAAGTCCCCTGTACAAGCACTACGCAGCTACTGACCATGGCATCTCCTAGCTTAGGACGACGGTAATATGCAGAATCGCGCTGCATTCGGGCCTTAGTAAAGAGGCTCTGACTCGTGGTTCTGGAACGTGTCCGGAGCGGAAATGCAGCAGCAACCCACATCCACATCATCACCAAACCATCAATCAACAAAGGCCAGAACAACGTGAATGTCGGCAGCTGCTAGTGTGACGGCCACGACCGCTTATAATGACTGTCAACAGCAGTCAGCTCGTATCGTGCAGGTCGACAGTTGAATACGAGTGCTAACACCACCACAGCACCATTAACAACTGCATGGAGAAGTCGCAAAGACGTACTCCCAGGTGCCTGAAGCACAGAGAAGAAAAGGAGGCTAAGTGGACTGTAGGCACTTCCTCGGCTCTCCGCTTTGCAAGCCATTCAGGGATCTGCTCAACTTCAAGCTCAAAGTTCTCAGAGCTCAGGTCCGCGCATCGTAATAATTATCACCACAGGCCCTAATTAACCAAAAAAAGTGACGATAGCACCAAGGGTCTCAACTGAAGCCACACGTCCGAGAGGCTGGGAGTGATGTTGCCTCTGCCGGTCGAAAGAGACATCGATTCTTGAGGCGATGCGGTGAAAACGAGGGGAAGAAGGAACGTCGGAATGCCTGGAAGCCTGAAAAAGCCTGGCCTGAAAGCCGCGAAGCTTCAACGAAAGGGAAGGCCCTCTAGGCCCTTTTGTCTAGGCTTCTGAAAGCGCCGGGCGGCGGAGGCGGGGAAGGCGCTGCGCGCTCGGGGAGACGAGGTAGCCCTCGGGGTGCAGATGACGCGTGGGCACCTGAGCTCTGACCGAACCCGAAGTCCGACCACATGACTGTCTTACTGTCTTCTCTGAAGCCGGCAAGCCTTTTTCGGAAGCGTCACAGAAGGCTGACACTCCGGAGGACGCTCTGAAGCTACAGGCTCTCCAAAAATGCTGGTAGGTGCCACAGGCGCCCAGTGTCGGGCGACGATGCTGAGCCAGGTGTAACTCATCACCACCCGAACCAGCATGGCCAGCTTGGCGGGTAGAAAAGCCTTGAGAGAAAGCTGTTTCGGAATGTTCGGTCTCAGTGATAGTCTAATTACTGGTGTTCTGACTGATCTGACTGTGACTGCTGTTGACATTGAGAACGAAGTCACCCGCGAGAGCAGTCTGGCATTGCTGTTCGCTGTGATCCTTCCGTCTCTCCACCCCATCATTGACAACCACGCGTAAGCTTCGGGGGCAGGTGACTTGTTCGGAAATTCGGGCGCTCGGCTACGGTTACTGAAGTATGGGGTGTAGGTGAACCGCTGAATATACCTCATGTCCACTATTCATGCGAATTATCAAATACAGGAAGGTTTTCCCAAACGTTCTCGAGGATTCTGGTGCCAGTAAAACAAGACTCACCACGGGCTCAGAGTTGATTGACAGTGAGAGGTTGGAATCTGGGACAGACTCGGACATGCCGTGATCTGCACTGGCTCTGACGCCGAGCCGCTGGTTGGTGAAGCTCGGGATACTGCCGAGGCCTTGCAATCACCTGAGTCGCTGTAGGTTGCGGTCTATCTGGGCTTGCAATGGCTAAGGTCTCCGGCTGCAGACCTGTCAAGAAGAGCTGTAAAGGCAAGGCTCTGCCCCGAGGCAGATGGGCAGCAGCAGCCCCTTCACTGCAACGAAGCTGGTGGTGAAAGCGCCCAAACCTCGGCGCACTGCACCGCCGCCGCCCTAGGCCCCAGCCGTGTCGTCTCTGCAGCACAGCAAACAGAGGTCGCCGGGAGGCAGAAGCGCCAGGCCAGACCGGAAGGCGAGAGGCCGACCTCAGCGAAGAGTGGAGCCGGAGAGAGTTGCGCCGGAGAGCAGTTGCAAGGGGGGAGTCAGCGCGCTCTGAGAGTGCGCGGAGGCTCGACCACTCGCACTCTTCATTAAACGATCGCCGCTACTCGTGCCTCTGCCAGCATCCGCAGAAGGTCCAGGCAGGCCGTGGGAATCTCTGCAGACAAGAGCAGCGGCACGATCCAGCCGGTGCCTGAGGGAGGAGACTGCCTGTGTGGATTCGGCACAGCATTGCCGCGGAAACCCCATGCAGGAGGCCTTGCGCTCGCAGGCATGACCAGTGCTTGACGAAGTTCGCCAGTTCGTTCACTGCAAAGAGCGGATCCGAAAACAGCTGACCTTGAAGGAGAAAAGCGCCCACGGCTAAGCTATGCTGAGCTGAAGCGGTCAGCTTCGAATGGAAACTCAGGCGTTTCTGGCTTCAACCCTGCGTGGCTGTCAAGGACCGATGCCGGCATGTTCTCAAGTCTTTTCCTAAGTTCTTAGGGATCGTGCGCCGAGGGGCTCCTGAGCGCAAGCAGTGTGTAGCTCGTGTATCCCAGGGAGAAGCATAGCATGGCTTCCGAGCCGACTGCAGAAGTCCACCTGAGCTCCGACCCTTCCGGAAGCCGTCGTGAGACAAGCTTTATCACATGAGCAAGCTTGTCTTTATGGAGGGGCTTGGATGGTTTCCGCACTTTCTGCACGCGTCCATCTCTTCACTGCCTCAACGTCAGTTTCAGCTTCTCTTCATCAACGACCATAGAGTTTGTCGACAGCCTTCATCTTCGCAAGTCTGGACAAGGCGGCAAAGCATCATTCCCTCAAGCTGCCAGCAACTTGTTGATCGGGTGCGCTGTTGGGGCAAAGATTGAGTCATGTCCCAAGCACCCTGTCATCTCGTAGAAGAACTACTAGCAAGACGTTTGACAAGAAACAGACTCAATGGATCCTTGGAAACCTCGTCGTAACCAAGGCTTAGATAGGCTCCGGACCGATTGCTCAGCAGCTTTCTCAAGCTGAAGACGGAGCAGCTGAAGGCATGGATAGCAGAAAGCATGTAGTGCTCTGCCACCTGAAGTTCAGATTCAGTGTTCAGGGTTTCGTGCTGCTCATTCAGGTCCATCTACCAAAACCTGCTGGTTCCTTGCAACAAGCTGGCAAGCAAAAAACATGAATCCTTTCTGCTTCTGAATTTCTGCAGCTGTCGATCTATCCACCGTTCTTTGCTGCTGCTGTGAGACAGTGCTCTTAGCTGACAGCACTTGGACAGCACTGCAGTGTCCGACCTTCCGCTTCATCATTGCTTTGGGCGACGTGGCCGCCGAACGGAAGAAGGCATCGCGAAGGATCAACCTTTGCGGAGCGTAGCCGAACCCTGCACCGTGACCACGAAGTCTGATTCCAAGGAGCCGAAGCGCGTGAAAGCTTAAAGAGCTGCAGAGCGTGACCTGAGATTTCCATTCTTCGTTCTAGCCGCGAGCCAAGCTTGATCTGACTGAGAGCCTCTTCTTGCACCAAACGTGAATTTCCCGGTCGCTCTCCCCAGGCTTGTCTAGCAACGCTATGGGTCTCTGAAGTCTTTCGGGGAGAAACAGAGGCTGGCTGGAGATAAGTAGCGAATGCGGTCCCCTTCCGCGTCAGTGCATTGACCGCGCCAGGAGTGTCATCCACCATGTCGGAATCGATCAGCCGAAGAATCTTGGTGATGTTCGTTTCCGTCTCCTGGTGCATAGACGAGCCACTCTGGCTGAGCTCTGCGTCTTGCACACAAAACGAAGATCAGAGCAGAAGAACGGTACGACCGTTGAGTCATAGCGTGGCCTGACTTACAGCAAATCCTATGTGGAGAGCCCTCAGTGCAACCTGAAGGCGTCATCTCAAGCCAGAGCTTACAGGGAATCGAGGTTACCGATACACTAGATACCTTACAGTGGTCGTGCCTTAGGTGTAGTTGGTTGAGTCATCATTGGAGCCACCGAGAGTCCCGCTTGCTAGGAGACACCTTGCGCTCAGGCTCAGCATTTTCGTCGGCATCCTCAGCTCGAGTAAGCTCCGAAAAGTCAACTGTCTGATTCTGAATCTGCATATACCAAAATGAAGCCAGCCAGCCTGAGAGACAGAGAGAGACATACCAGAACCAGCACCATCTGAATCTCTTCAGAATCCGGATGTGCTCCGGCATATTAGGATGCAGGACGTCACCCCAAAGGAGCACATAAACACATAGCTTGAATCAGGGATACTGGGCCATCAGACACCTGCCAGGCGTCGGCAGGGGCTTGAGCCCGCTCGTCCCAGGCCGATGGCTGGTGAAAGCCAGTGACCGACAGCAGCAGCCCCATGTTTCAGGCAATCCAAATCCTGGATTGCATGTCCATCGTTTAAACGTTGAACCTCGTGTACTTGGAGTCAGCCCAGTCTCGTTACACTGCGCATGATGAAGATGCAGGCCTGACATTGAAGGTGCTACCAATTACACTAGACCTACGTCAATGTACTAGTGTACTGCCGATAGCTTGGAAACCCTCCGAAACTGAACCTCGGTGGCTAAACCAGTCCGTGCACGTGGTGAGTGTTCCATGGTGGGACTAAGCCGCACCGTCTGCTCTCTTGAGCCTCCACAACAAATCACAAACGCGAGAGCTTCTTGTAAGCCAGCTTGCTGTGTCCGGCGACATGTGGTGGTATGAGCACCAACCCGTCCCATGCGAGATCGGATTCTAAAGGAGTTTCAGCTCAGTACCTTGATCAAGGCCCTATCCTTCAACATTCCTGGGAACTTCCAACTAAACACCCTTTGACTGCCACTGCCTCCTTCTTGGCCTTTGCAGGGCCCGAGCGCGGCTTTGCAGGCGCCACGGCAGCCTACACGAGGACCCACGCCAGAGGCGCATTCAGACATCCAATCCATCCTCCTTGGCAGAATCGGCCTTCGGGGCGGGCATATCCTGCGCGGCCTGAGAGGGCATCTCTGTCGGGATCTGGGGGAGTCTATACCGGAGACGCTGGGGAGCCTCGAGGCCTCACGATTTGCTTTCAGATTGAATCAAGGGCCATTTCTTGTGTGACTAAAGATACGCTGACGCCGGATGAAGCTCGTTTTAGTCCTTTGCATCTTCGCACCTGTCGGCGCCGTGTCTGCGAAAACCGGCTGAGGGCTTCACGTCACGACGTATGCGGCCGTAGGCGCATACAAACCACCGGCTACGGCATGTTGAAATGCCACCGTGCCCTACGGTATCCCACTACCACCACGCTGACGGCATCTCTTGCGAAAGCTTGAGCGGCGTTAGCGGAATGTTGACTTGCTGCATTGCCGCTTTCATCGATTCACACCATCTCTCCGCGGTTCAATGAAACGGAGATCGGTTTCTTCACCCGTTCACCACTAGCTCGGCAGAAAGGAGCCCCGCATGGTAAGGGACACGTCCACGCTGTCTTAGCTGAAAGATGTTGTTGAAAAAGCAGCAGCTCTTCTCTGTCCATTCATCTGACACTCCTTCTCTCTCATGCAACAGAACCATGGCTTGACGCCTTCGCACGGTCTCGCCAAGCAGAGCCAAGGTCCTGAACCAGGGGAAGCTTGAAATCCAGGGCTTTTTATGGGAAAACAGAGACCCTGGTGGTATCTATAGAACTTAGGACTTAAAAAGGTTTAGGGCAGTTTGGGGTTACAAAACTTTACCCACAGGTTGCTATAACCTTCTCGATGTGCTGGCGATGAAAGTGGCTGTCACCCGCTGGAAATCAAGGCGTGCCGACACAACTTGAACCAGGGGTTTCAGCAACTCTGAACAACAAAGCGCAGCGATTCTCTGCCTCCTCCGGGTCTCGATCAAACAGCTTTTGATTGGCAACCTGCAGACGATGCTGGGAAGGGTCCCTTGGCAACTCCGCTTCCCGAAACTCTTTCCAGCACACCTGCCTGCCAGCCCTCTGCGTCTGTTAGGGCTGGGAACTTGTCGTGATCCTCAGCCAAGCAAGAAGCAAGGGGTTTTCACTTGAGGGTGCTCTAGAACACTGCTGCGTCGACACGTCAGAGGCCCGAGCATCCATGCCAACTTCCCGCGGAGGCAAGGTAGGCAGTGCCTGCCGGCATCCGGGCCACGGCCCCAAACCCAAAAGTTTGAACACGAAGGTAGCCCTGTTAGAACTGGATAACTAGAAGAGTGCCTCGAGAGGCTCGGCGGCAAGGGTGAGGGCCAAGAGTGTATCCACGGCATCCTCACCGAACGGCCGATACACTCTGCTCACTCTGTTTCTACGTGCACAATTTTTCCCTTCTCTTCTGCTCCTTTTACTCTGATGTTCGACTCGCCGCAGCGGCTCCGGAAGTCGTGAGCTTCGATGCGCGGAGAAAGCTGCGAGTTTGGAAGCTGGGGCGGCAAGTGCTCATGCTGCACCCAAATCAGGGTCTGAACAGCAGAGAAGCTATGAATGCATCGTCGTCCTGGGGCGTCTGAGCCTCTGCGTGGATTGAGCGAACGAGCTCCGCGTCCAACGTCGGAAACATGGCCTGCTGCCACATGCAAAGGCCGCACAGGGCAAATGCCAGGTGTTTAGAGGCTTGCAGGTTTGTCCAGCTTGTGCACGGAGGATAACGGAGGCTAAGCAAGCACTCTCCGATCTGCTGCAAGCTTCTAGCATGTCAGAACGTTGGAGCCACTTATTGCACAGCCGACCTCCAGTTCACTGGTGGAAGTGAGGTCGGGTGCAGCGGCAGCACCTGTCAAGAGAGCTGGGGGGAAAACTGCCCCACCATGCACAGAAGACAACAGCTCTAGGCCCAGAGTAGGCACGCTTGTCGGGCCCTTCGGCACTAACTGTCATGGACCGATGTGTCCCAACGATGGGCCACAGCCAGTCGGCCAACGATCGGAGTTAGCGACTTCGAGTCATTCACACTGCTTGTCGGCCCGCGAACGGGGCAGCGGAAAGGGGAGAGATGAAGAAGACTTCGGCAGTTTCCCTCCGAGGCCGTGGCGTTGCTCGTAGGCCTTCTCCAGTCGGTCCTGTCGCTCTTGCTCCTGCAAAGCGAGCGGTTATCTGACATCTCATTCACTGGACCATGGTCTCCTACATATTTTATGAGCTAGCTAGGCTTCTGCGACTACTTCGATGATCGTTTCCGCCACTGCCACCAGGGCCAAAACGAGCACAACCGCAAGCAAAACTGCAACTACAGGTCGCAACTACAACGACTCGTCATAGCAATGGCGACTCGTTACTGCGACCGTCACACAAGCAAATCACTACTAGGAGTAGGAACAAGGAGTGCCGGTGCTGGTGCCGGTGGTAGCAGCAGTCGTCTCCTGTGCAGAACTCCTGCTGCTGCTGCTGCTACTG
>CAJNJA010018875.1:0-10829 GCA_905231915.1 Symbiodinium necroappetens | reverse complement strand
TACTTACTTGCTTACTTACGTACTTACTTACATACATACATACCCTACATACAGATCAGACAGACAGACAGACAGTCAACACACGCGATGAGATCATGCGAACAAACACATTGTGCAGAGAACGGTACCAACAACCGCTCATGACCGTTGGGGCGAGATTATTCTTCCAATATGCGGTCTGTCATGCAGCATAAGGCCTGATTCTAACGGAGCCAGTCAACGGTGCCACGATCTGATTCTGCGGACACGAATGACATGAGGAACGAGGAACTGGAAGGCACGAACACAGCGACACTGATTTGTGCACTCACCGCCAACATGTACGCTGCTTTCTGCTATGAAGAGTTGCGAGCAAGGCGCCAGGCGACAGAGTGGACAACGAAGTTTTCGGCCCACCCACTCCAGCAGACACTCCTTCACTGGCGAGCCGCCCGCAGGCCCAAACATGAAGTTCAGAATCTGCGCCCCATCTGAGCCAGCATAAGCTTTCAATGCTCACCTCTTGCAGGGATGCTTCAGAAAGCCCCTGAGACAGGTCCTCGTGGAAACGGTGGGAACAAGGGAGCTCTCCTTAGCCGTGTGGTCACCCGGCGCCTTTACATCTCAAAATCGCAACCCGACATGCCGCAACACTCCACGAAGAGCAACCTTTTAAGGCATCCTTGACATGGCTTGGGCTTATCCACCACAAAGACCGGAGCAAAACACACACACACACACAGAGAGCGAGCAGCACGACAGTTTCGCTGCATGGTCCGTTTGCTAGGCTTTGGAAATTTGGGGGCTTCGACTTCTGTCGACTCCTTTGAGGCCCGCAGGGTGGTCTCTTCTTGGGGACCCGATCTCCCTCGGAACACCTACTCAGAGGCAGGAGTTTCGAAGCCTTTCTCCCCCGCAGGCTTGGGTGGAAGAACTTACATCTTCCTGATACGGCTTGTCAGTTGTTCTTATTCCGGTTATGTTGCTGTGGCTGTCGCAACTGGTACTGCTGTTCCGTCATTACCTGTGCTCCTGTGACTTGCTGCTCTGACTGCGTGCTAATGCTGTTGCTCGTGCTTTTGTGTGTCCATTATAGCACTTCTACTGCTGGTACCCTTACATTTGTAATACTGCTGCAGATGGCTATTTACCCAAATTTACCAAATCACAACCATTCCTACTGCCATAAGCCTGGATGCGCCATGTCCCCAGCAGTGCACCGTCACTGCCAAGACAAATTGGACATTCCTTGCGCCAAGTCACACCAGGCGATCAATAGAAAAGGATCGCAACACTACGAGCACCGGCACAAGCAATTTCTGGCCAGCATACCTAACATGAACTCGAACTATGGATTATAGCTACACAGGGTCTACATAGCAGCTACATGCCATAGGCCATAACTGGTCCGCTGCAACATCTGTACACATGTCTATGTGCCTACTGTGTACATATTACCTATACGGCCATACATCTTGTTTCAGTATCGTATGTGTTTCTTTGCTTACAGATAAGCATCCCCGCAGATATTTGCAGAAAAGCAAAAACATGTGATCTGGTGCGTCAGATGGGCAGCCAGGCAGGTAGATGCACAGTCCGGATTCCCGCACCTGCACTCACCTGAGGCCTGAGAGCCCTCACAGCACATCACTGAGATGTGCTGCACATCCATCGCAAAGCAGTCCCAATCTAAAACTTACCCTTTCAATGGAGCTTGCCGATGATAAGGACGTCCCACTATCCCGAAGCATGTCTTTGGAGGCAAGAGGCGGTTTCAGGGGAGACCTCGGGGGGCTGGTCGTCTCTGATGGCCTCGATCACCTCAAGAGACGGACATAGGTTTCAGGGTTTGACAGGGTGTGGGCCAGTGCGAGACAAGTGGTGAAGACTTCGTCTCTAAGGCATCCAGGCGGGCCGGTCTCCAAGCAAACTACGAGACTGCCTTCTGTGTCGAGGGTCTCCTCTCTTACGTGCCACATGCTCTTTATCAGTCATGTGAGGGACAGCTGTCAGTCACGGGCCCCTCTTATATAAGCAGGCCTCTGTCACAGCAGACCCAGAGGCGCCCCAGCGCGCGTCGATGGCGCGGATCGCAGGAAAGATCGTGGCAGCACAGAGGCCCGCAATGATCAGCAACTTACACGGACAGTGGCTCTGCTCTTCGCAAAAAGCAAACAAAAGGGGATCCTGCGGCTGCGGCTTAGCCAAGGTGCTCCCACCAGACACACCAGGCCTTTTGCCCCAACTTCGTCCACAAACTGCCAGAGGGAAGGTGCCTCTGCAAGTAGCTGGGTAGCTCTAGCAAGATCGTGTCTAGTGGAGCTTGCAATCTTCTGGACCGCCCTGCACACCAGCATGCTGGCCTCGTTTTTGCAGCTGGCGGGCGTCAGTGCACCTGTCGCTGCTTTCTCTAAACTTGAGTTTGTCGAACTGCCCGGGCTGCTCTCGCTCTTCGGATTTTGCATCATGGCGCTGCCAAGGGACGAACCAAGGTGCCTGTGGCCATTGCTAGAATGCCCAGCGGCAGTGCCAAGGCCATGGAGGTGGTCAGAGGCAGCAACGTAGAGGCCTGAAAAGGAGTTTGGTTTCACGCCGTGCCACGGGTCTCGTTTGATCACCGCATGCGGCACTTTCACGGCGTTTGGGTTGCGGGTGGGCCATGTTGATGATGTTTGGAGCTTGGCCGTCCGGGGATCTCCATCTACTCTGCCTGGATGGGTTGGAAGACGGGGTGGGCGAGCAGATTTGTTTTGCTTTGGGTTGCGACGCAGTGTGCGGACCCGACGACTTGTCACATCCGGGTTGATGCAAAGTTGCTCTTCCCGAGGAAGACCGTATCTGCTCTTCGACTTACCACCATATCTCGAAGATCACTACAAAGGAGATTGACTTGAGGAAGCCCAAGGCTGTTATGACCCGCTGCGTCATACCAAATTTGTTCATGTCATCATGCTTCGGATGATTTCGGCGGCTGGCACAAGCACTTAGTGATACTCCTTCTACTCGTAACAGCTCTGGACTGTCACAAGATGCTCTCACCGCTTGGGGCCAGCTGTGGCCAGCTCCAATGAAGGTTGGGTTTAGGGTTTCGGGTTTAGGACTTAGTTCCTTCCGAGAACGTCCAGAAATCCATGCAGCTTGGAGGCGAGGTAGGCGCTTAGCCAGTACTTCAGCGGCCGGCAATGTGTCGGAACTTCTGGGCCTACACCGACGACGGCCGACGGCAAACTTCACGAAGCTTCGAACTTTGAGGAGTGCAAGGTAGTAGATCAATTGACCATGCAGTGCATGTAGCCGTTGCTAGTTCTAGGCGATGTCTACCGTCTACCCTCTTCAGGTTCAACAATTACTCACGCTCGCAGCTTGCAGGTTTGGATCAGACGATCCATGACGCTGTTTGGACATCAGCACCACGCCTGCGCCGTACAGGTTCCAACCATCCTTTGACAACTGAGAATCACTCGCCGCACAAAGTTACCGCTTCCACTTAGACCTCTTACATGGCCAACATTGCGAAGTGTGCCGAACAAAGGTCGGCCATGTAAATGGCGTACCGGCCATGCCCCGGATGATCTCGATCACTTCCATCCGTACGCTCGTGCCTACATTGCCTGCCCAAGGCTCCACAGCGCAACATGCCTTGCGGAGTTGAAGACTCAGAATCGGTAGACTCTGTGAAACTCGGTGGCCCCTCCCGCCTGGCTAAGCACGCAAAGAAGGAAGGAGACGAAGCAAACCCCCAGCGGGCAGCGCAGCTGGCGCACCTTCCCCCCAGCGACCGAAGGCTGCAGGCCTTTGCAAAGGCCTCTCGTGAGTCTTTTCCCGTCGGCCTCCCGAATCAACTCCGCCGGTGGCGGACCCTCCGAGAAGTCGTGGCTGTGGGGGAAGGACAAGGCTTGCAGTGCACTCACCTGGCGTGGGCTGGGTTCCCTCTTGGGGGAAGCGCAGCTAACATCGCTGATTCCACGTGCCTCAGGGCCGTCCTGTAGCAGCCGCGAGACCTGGAAACCTGCCAAGCGTCACAGCTGTGGACATTCGCATACAACCAACTCCCTTTCACGCCATCACTCCCAATTGCCAGCGGTCCAAGCCTGCAAGACCGAGAATGAAGTCGGGATCCGACATCGCCGTTAGTGTAAACACAGCATCGGCGGCTGTGGAGGCTCTGTGCCGGGTGATGAGGGGGGAGGGGGGGAAGGGTTAAGGTTCAGATATTATATTTTGGCTTTTGGTGCAGAATCACAAAAGAGTGCGGCTGCTAGTTGGTATCTTGCATGGTGGTGCCGTTGTAGAGTGCCTCGCTTTTCCGCTCGATCCGACGAAATCTGACTCTGAGCATCTTGGGAAAACCGCTGATGGAAATCGAGAGCGACTGCAATGGATGGAAAGCGGAAACAGCTTCAGCGTAGCACAGCATAGCAGCCTGAGGCAGGCTACGGCGGCTACGGGAGACTGCAGGGGTCGACGAAGGACGACCCCAGCCGAGTCTAGCAGAGTCTAGCCAGGCACAGCCACAGGAACAGGAAAGCCGACGGCACAGCCACAGCTTCCGTCCTGACGCGAGATGAGGACCGAGGGGATGTTAATGTTCGAACCTTAGCCATGCTTCTTGGCTGGGCGTGCACCAGCAAGCAGCCAGCCCCGAAGGCTATGGCAGGAAGAGTCAAGACGACAAGCGTTGAGACGTTGCATGCAAGACCTGAGCCTGCTGAGATTAACAGTGCTGTTGCTCGATTCACAATGCCACAGCACTGACTGACCCTGCCATGTTCAACGATGTATCCGCCCGAGAGCTTCAGGAGCTTGGGCTTCGGAGTTCAGCTTCTGGGGCCAAGGGCCGTAGCCGTCATCGGCGACGATGATGTTGCGAATGTCTTGGGAAGTCAGCGTGGAATCCTGCATGACTGCAATCAAAAGGCGTCTCAAGCGAACCAGGGCACTTGGAACGAGAGGGGCACTATGTCTATCATCGCGCACTGCCATGTGACAAGCTCGACCGCGAAGTCCTTCTTGTCTACGATGATCACCGCATGCGCCTGAAGAACAGCGCGGTAAGGACCCAAGTCTTACCGGACAGGCTTTACACCGTCCTTCGAAGAACAAGGAGTCTTGGGAATGCGTGATTCGCAAACCATCGAATAAACTTCGACGCAGGCCTGACATCCAAAACAGGAGTCGCAACAAAAAGAAACGAAACGGCACGTGGAGAATACAGAATACTAACTATAGAAACGGGAGGTTCATGCTGTGACACTACGCTTGTCACAAACGTGGAGTATAGTCGACTCAGGCCTTTAAGTTACAGTACGACACGGACATTCCGAAATGCTGTTAGGGACATTCCGGCTTCGCAAGCAAGGAACGCTGATTCTGATTGCTGAAGGGACACTTTTGCTGGTCGTGTTCCAAGCACGTGATTCAGCACATGACAAACCGAACCAGGGCGATGGCATGCTTGCGCCTCGCTACCTTCACCTGAAGCACTTGATTCTCACAGCACACTTCAGACGCCCGCAGCCCGCAGCCGTGGCATTGCCACTACCCCTGCCTTCGTGACGAAGGAGCAGCCGCCCCGCTCCACAAGCACAATGTTGATGAGCGAGACCTGCTGGAAAGAAGAGATCCGAAGAGCCCACCGGCCTAGCACTGATCCTGGCTATGCCCACATGTAAGACCAGGACTCCAGATGACTCAAGCAACGTGAGGTTGAAAGCGCCTCCTTGTAGCTTTTTCCTTCGGGAGTGTACTCCGAAGGTTCCGGAACGTCGTAATCGCCATCCTGCGTGGGTGAGTGGAGCCACCCCTTGCCCCGTAGACGTGTCACCAACGAGGCCCGTCCGTGCAGTGCAACTCCCCCTTGGAGTCACCATACACGAGCCGCCCTAGGAAGCTGTCGCCGTAAAACCTCGGCAGAGAAAAACGATTCTCAGAGTAGTGCAGCCACACCCGCAAGAATCCGCAAGAACGCCAGGGCTCGGGCGGGGCTCCGAAGGTGGCCGTGGATCCATCGATCCTGCTTTGAGAACGCATGCAACTGCCTCCAAGTGCGAGCGTGTCTGGGCCTGCCGCCAGTTTGCTGGAACTCCTCTTTGAGGTTGCGTGGCGCCACCACCCTCACCTCGCAACGGCGCACTTGTTACGTTGAGACTTGTTCTGGCAGGCGTCGCGAACGCGGACAGCGACCGCCACTGCACAGCTGCACCCGCTGAAGTTTGCCATGAAGCGGCTCAAGAATGGAACGGACAGAAAGGCCCTTTCACAGACCTCAAAAGGCCGACAGGAAGGCGGGCGCTTCATGAAGCCGTGGGCCTGTGCTGTCGCTTGCTGTGGCGCCAGAGGCCTCATGGAAAAAGCCAGCAAAGCCATGCTGATTCTCTACTCTAAGGCATAAGATTGGAGTGTTAGGGAACAGCGCATCAACAGGAGTCTTGCACCTCAGCAGGCAAGACAGCCTTGAAACTTCCTGGCTGTCAGAGGCGAGAGGGCGCTGACAACCGCCGCACGATCAGTTCCGGGCAGGAGCCATGTCAGCGCGGCCAAGAAGCTCACCTTGCCAGCAAGGACAATGAGGAGCAGTTAGGTTCCATCTTGTCTAGACTCCACATCAAGGATTGTTCCCGCAAGACAGCAGTTGGCCCCTTCTTCTTCAAAGCGGGTCCTAGGTTTCTGGCCCAGGAACAGGCAATACGATAGCCTGCTGCTGTAGATTCCCCTTCGATTGCCTCAACATCTCCCTAGAGCCGGCCCGTTGTGCATGCCTTCACGGCGGCCATCTTGGGCAATGGCCGGGAAGGTTCCAAGCAGCGTTGGGGATGAGAAGACGATTTCAGTTAACTCTTGGCAACCAGTGCTGACGGCACTGTGCCGGGGATGAGGGGCTCGGAAGTCAAGATTGGGGCTCGTACTGTGTAGCTGAACATGCTAATAATCCGCTAATAAGTCCGTACGAGTCCAAGCTCGTCACAGCTGTCTGGCTGTCTGCTCAGTTCTGAACTCGGCAGCTGAAGCTAAACCCACAGCAAGATCAGTGCAACTTGGCCACATGCAAAGTGCAGCGATAGGTCTCTGCAGTGGGAGATGCTTACTGCAAATTGAATCTGCAGACTGCACTCCTCTTGGTGCTCATTCTGTAGGCCTGCACCACCCCTCGGCCAGGCTTGGAGCAGTGGGGATACGGACGTGGTGGAGGCAAAGAAGCGCCAGGACAGGGACAAGCCCATTCACTGCGGGTACACCGACAATGGAACACCAGGTCTTTCGTCAAGACATTCTTGAAGCTCCTACAAGGAGAAAGTCTTATCTCGGATAACAGACATCCCAATCCCAGCACACTTTCTGGCGCAGGCATTATCAGCACCACTGCTGATAGCCATTGTTCACTGCGAATATGACCTGCCATGCGTTCGTCATGTGCCTGGAACCTGGGTCTTCATGATACCCTCAGTGCATCGAGCAAGTTGACCAGACTGCAGGTCTCCAAGACTGAACTCATCTGCTGCAAGTGCTCAACTCCACATGAGCATTTCTCTCTCACACACACACACACAATTTGTCGTTTCCCGGGCCTTGCCACCAATACCCATCTCGATGCAGTCCCGATGTGAAACGACCTCTGTCACGCAGAACTGAGATTGGCCCACGGCGCAACCCGCTTTTCAAGGGGGCCAAGGGAAAAGGGCCGCGGATTGCCCCGGAACTTCCTCTTGCTGACAAAGCTGCTCCCACTGGAGTCTGCATAATCCAAAGACCAGTGTTGTACCTCCAGCGACAGCTGCAGGTAAAGAGCATTCACAGCTCTGACCCCGCAAAGGTTTCGCTGGATTTCCTGCGGCTCCGTTGATACTGGTAACTCCTGTTGAGGAGTTCGATACTTTGATGAAGAAAGGAAGCATTACGTGTCGCTGCAAAACATTCGCCAGAAAACGACGACTCACAACAGTCCAGGCCCTGCCCTCCTTTCTTGCTCTCCCCCCTCCGCGCCCAACGCCTGTCCCGTTATCCCACTTATCACTGGTGAGACAACTAGTCCAACTTACCAGACCTCCTAGACTTACTAGACCTCCTACTACTCCTCCTTCTCCTGCTGCTGCTGGCGCTCTACTGCTCCTGCCTTTACGCCTACCACTATTAACTAACCCACTGCTACTACTGCTATTGCTACTACTCCTACTGCCACTGCTACAACGACGACCGCTGCTGCTGCTGCTGCTGCTCGGGGGACCCGGGGGACTGGCACGAGGGACGGTCCTTAAGTAACCTACATGTCCCGTCAGTGTAGCTGCGAACAGTTGAGGCAAGCGCCGCGTGCGGAACTTTAGCTCGTGCGGAAGCAGCCAGATGTCTCGGCCTCAGTCAAGCGCGGCGCAAAGGCGAGGCTGAGGTCGTTCTGGTTCGGGTCCCGGGTGTGAACTTTCCGGGCCGTTCGAAAAGAGCACTACCCTTTTTGGCAGAGCAAGCTGAGAGGCATGGGTTTCCAGAGCCAGAGACATGGAAGAGACCGTCGACACCATGCAAGTCTCAGGAGCCAGCTTGGCTTGGACACGACACGGATGTTTCGTATCACGGGCGCCCCCTGTCACATCACTTGTCACTCCCAGTGAATCGATCGCAGTCCTAACCATTCTTGGTCTAAACTTGAGC
Organism: Symbiodinium necroappetens; assembly: GCA_905231915.1. NCBI lineage: Eukaryota > Dinophyceae > Suessiales > Symbiodiniaceae > Symbiodinium > Symbiodinium necroappetens. The sequence goes on along the minus strand of CAJNJA010018875.1, from coordinate 2,210 downwards.
CTAGCCTGGTAATGCTTCAGTAAGATCGTTATCCTGTTGCCCTCCACGGTGTAGCCACGGATAAGGCCCTCCTGGTCAGAAGGCATATGCGTAAAAGTTGTGCCTTCGGGTAAGGCTCCAGCATTGGGAAAATTCAGCATGTAGGCCCCCCATGCCACCACACAAGCTGCAGGATGCAAGACAACGGGCTACACCGTGCAGGCGCGCGCTTTTGACACGATCCCAGAGACTCTTGTGCGCTCACGGCACCGCGCATCTTTCCTCGGCATGCCAGTTTGACTGTTGTCTAAAGTGCTTGCTTAATCGAGGCTCAGCCGTGCTTCTGGTGTTGCGAAGGAATGTGGAGACATGAAGGAGCAGCAAGCTGCATGCAAGCTGCTGCACTTGGGCGACGTTCCCATTCTGGCCAAGCCTCATCGACGAGTGCATTCAGCCGCGAGCGTCTCATAGCCACCACACCTAGCAAAAAGAGCTGCGGAAAGGCGTCTTTCTCTGGATTTTTGGGCTGCCGAGGCACTTGGCCGTGTGATCGCAACTTTGGTCGAACTGCGCCGGGTCGTGCTCCAGGTTGCTGTGGACGATCTCGCAGCCATCGGCCTGGGACCCCCGTCTCCGTCACTGATGCTGTTAAGCGGCTCATGAAAGATGGGTCCCTGACTTCGTTGCAGTAGAGGTTGAACAGATTGCAAAAGTTTGTAGAGAAGTCGCACAAGCTCTTGACCTCGACGCGATGCATCTTAAACGATAAGCTAGAGCTCAGCGCCGATGGAGAGACCCTTCAATCCTGCCTGACTCTCCGAGCACGCCAAAACGTGGCAGTCCGACCCGTCCGTCACATACCGAAATCCGAAGAGGTCCGTGAAGGGGCCTGCTTTTGGATTGTACAGACAATCGAGGCCAAGACGTTGCAGCATCGTCAGTTGATAAGATGTTCGCTGTCGGGTTTGTCACGTATCTTGAGTCCCCAGGAACAGTCTACTTCTCAGGCGGGAGCTGACGAACTCGCAAGGCTACTACATGGCTGAGTTGGAAGGTTCCTTGGTCATTGTGCACATGAGAGCCGTGCCTGGGTCTGCAAATGGGCTCGTTGCTCGACTGGCCTGCAAGCGCTCCAAGGACAAGCTGCATGAGCTGCATGCTGCTATGAGTGGGAGATATCTGAACATGAAAAAGCACCGGGACTGGGAAGGAATGGTATTAGGACGGGCCAAGCTGAACCCATCTTGTGCCTTCGTGCAGACGCCAGTCTCAGAGGCCAAGAGGGTGTAGTTACCTCGAGAAAAGGTTTCTGACTTACAGACTTTCAAACCAGAAAACTGGCTGTCGTGAAGATCCAAGCTGCCGGGAAGCTTCTTGCGATCCATGTTCAGGCCAATTCGTGCCTCTATCTCCTGCCAAAACAAAACACCGCAAGGGTTGCACCCTAGGCCCTGCCTTCGCGAGCTTCAGGGCACCCTACTCTTGTAAGGCTATCTTGGTGAAGTCGGAGTCTTCACATGTATGTGTCATGTCAGTGCACCAGATGTAGCATCAACTATGTAGAGGTCTGAGCCGGAAGGCAACCTGCGAAACAGACCCAATAAATCTAGCCATCCTCAGTCCGGAACTGTGCAAAGAAAGAGTGCAGAAATCCTGGAGACGCGCTCCCACGGCTCCTCCTGAACACTGAAGCAGGAGGCTTTGAAGACCAGGCTCTCGGAGCAAGCGGCATGATCCCCCGAAGGCACCTCGGGGCATTTCAGTAGCTCAAGCAGCGGAGTTTCAACAGGTTGTAGTCCTGTAGACTTGTAGGATTTTCTTTGCAGAGCGCCGGTGAGCCCGGGCAGGCAGCATCCGTGAGGCCACAGTCTTCCGGGGTGAAGCTCCGCTTTAGCCCAATCGCCATGGCATGGCCTCACAGAGAGCCCGGCTATCTGCTGCCCGGCTGCGCCCAAATGATCAAACTCGCAGCTTGGCCTGGAAGGCTCCAAGCCAGCAGAGGCAGCGTCCACCTGTCGGCTGGTTCCAACTTCCAGGCGAGTTAGAACCAAATGCCAGATGCGGTGAAGGCATGTAAGGTTTCTCGACACATGAATAGCAATAGAATAATACTAGTAGTCATAGGACTAATAACAACAGTAATGATAATGATACTGATAATCGTAAAAATGTCAATAACAATCTATTAGTAATACGAATAATAGTAACAACAACAACAACAACATTTTCAT
>CAJNJA010018873.1:407-10422 GCA_905231915.1 Symbiodinium necroappetens | reverse complement strand
TTCAGCAGTGATCCCGAAAAAGTGATCAGATCTCACGAAGGTGATTATACTTTAAATTACATAGTAAGAGAGTGTTTAGGGTGTAGGGATGGAGGTTGCGGGTTAGGGGGCGTGGAGGGGTAGTTCTCTAAGTCAGGGTCCGGAACCGGGCCTTCTGCTTCGGAACCCCCGCCACAGCGTGGAGGACGGCGGCCATGAGGCCCAGCAGCAGGGCCTGCGTCTAACTTACGGGAATAGAGGGGCATCAATAACTAGGATAAGGTCCTGGGGATATTTTGTACATTTATAAAGAGGAACCAGGAATTATTCAGCCACGTTTATTTCCGTTTACGGTTCGTACCGTTCGTTTCTCGCTTCGGATTCCTCTGTGCCTGGTTAGGTGGCTCCTCTGCCCAGGGTTTGTGGTTTGAGCATCTCGAGGAGGGGCAGTCAAGTGGACCAACACCTTCGCCATCAGTCGCAAGCCCTACATGCCCCAAGCCCGAAACTGGAATGAGTGTCTCCAGTCTACAAACCCCCGCAGAAACAGCACCAAAGCACACGGAATGTAAACCGCCCTCCGATTCTGCCATCACTGAAGCCTACGTAGAAACGTCATACTCGCCATCGCACACAGAGCAGAAGCAGTACAACAAAATAGAATGTTCAACAGCATCAGTCATAGATTCATGGCCGTGAAGAACAGATAAACCGAGAAAAGGCTGAAAACGGGCTTAAAATCGCCTTCGGCTCTTCGTTACAGGTGCATAGGTTTTCCACTTCAGGACTCGTTCGGTTCGAGGGCTTGGGGCTTAGTATTTCAGGCTTAGGGTTTAAGATTCGAGCGCTTTTGTTGCGCTCCTTTTCCACTAGTCAGACAAGGATTCAGGATTTAATTTAAGGTTCACGGTGTAGGATTTAGGGTTTCGGAATTGTTGACAGTCACACTCGGGGCCCGGCAAGGTCTGCAGCAACACTGGTTCGGACGACTCGTTAACAGCCTACTCAGTAAAATCACTAAGCAGGCAAAGGGGTTTAAGGTTTGGGGGGTGGCCTTGCCACCTGTCGGGACCATTGAATTAAGGCTGCAAAGAGTCAGGGTTGGAGGCTCTCCTTAACACTACAAACCCTACAATCCCGACACTCCAAAACCCTATAAAGCCGTCCGGACAAACCTAGACACCAAGGCTTCGTTCGACCTTTGGAAGAGTTGGTACGCCGCGTAGGCAACCCTAGACTCCCCTGAAAGGCCCTTACTAAAAACTCCTTCAGAAAAGCATTCGATAATTTTCAACCAGCCTTATTAAGCCCTTTGACATGACCAAAACCCCTAAACCCCAGAAGGCGATGCCTTAAGCCCTGAACCCTAATTAGGCCCTAGACCCCCTAAGCCCAAACGCCTGAAACTCCTAAAATTTTGGGCAAATCCTGAATGCCGGTCAAGGCATTTCAGACGCCGGCTGTTGGCCTGCAAGGTGCGCGATGAGGGCACAGGCGTTGCCATGGCTTCCTTGCAGGGCACTTATTTTATCGGGATGGGTATGGCTCTATCGGGATTCACAGGCCTCTGCTTTACAGGCCTTTTTGAAAGCTTGTATAGGCTTTTATCGGGTCATTGGCAGGGGCTTGCAGGCTGGGTTGCTGAAGAGTTGTGTATAGGGTGTTATAAAGCTGTTCCTGCCAGTCTGCGCAAACACAAGACCCCAAGCTACAAGGACCGCGTGCTTTCAAGCCCGAACTTGGAAAGAACCCACGTTTTGGTATTGTATGATGTACCATCGAATGAATCGAATGAGATTGTACAGCATAACATGACATAATATCATGTGACGGTATCGGTCTTACACTCATCGGATCTCTTTAGCAGACCTCCAACCTGCCCCTGCCCTGAGGCACAGATATGTGATATGGGTTTCGGGTTCCGACGTGACTATTTGGGTTCAGGATAGTAGAAGTAGCTATGTTGGGGAGTATATGATGCTTGGGTGCTTCAGTTGGCTTGTGGACTAGGAGTAGTAATTGCAGCTGTCCATTCGGGAGTATATGATAGTTCGACTGACCCGTAGCATAAGAGTCCCGGTCTAAAGTTCGCGTTTGGCATGCGAGGCTTCGCTGTAGCTACGGGTATAAGGCTTCAGGTTTAAAGATTACGGTGTGGGGTTTAAGGTTTGGGGTTAAAGGCGTGGGGCTTTAGGGTATTTTGCCGTTATGAACAACACTCCTCAGTCTACAGCAGCCGAGAATGTGCAAAAAGACTATACGTAAGCTGTGTCTCACCCCTTGCCTTGGAATGACAATGAATCAATGCTAGCCGTGGCGCGAAAAAACAAATCTGCAAGACTGCTACGCCGAGAAGGATCACGCCAGGCCCCAACAGCGCGAGGGATTGGGGCACCTTCCACGCAAGGCGTCATCCATGTTCAAGCCGTCAACGAAGCCTTCGTAAAACCCTCACGGGGACCGAATAAAAACGTAATCATACTTTGCCGCACAGCTCCTTGATGTAGCTACAGTACAACTTGGCCCAATGCTTCTAAGTTTAAACCCCAAACAAACCGGCGGGCCGGAATGAAAAACTCAAACGGGTGCAGGTTTGTTCTACTTGGGTTGATGCGATGTATTTAGGGTTTAAGTGGTGCCCTGGTTCTGGGCTGTGGGTTTTGAAGGATTGTGGGTTTAGGGCTGTTTGGGATGTTTAAAGCAAGCTCAAGAAAAACGAAACTATACATGGATCCGGTCAACTGCCCGAACTAAACCCCAACAATTGTCGGCAGGATAGAACCGTAGCGCTCTTTTCTGAAGCTCTAAACTTTAAGCTCAAAAAGGAAAAATGGCAATCTGAAGCGACGGAAACCACGTGTGGGAGAAACCCTGCATTCCGAAACAAGGCTGTAGCTTACAGGAGACCGTGGGAACGAGACCGGGCCAGGCCTGCTCGAACACCCCGCAGTCTTCTTGAAATACTCCATGCAAGAAAGTGTCTGAACGTTCTCCGCACTGGTAGCAAGCTGTCACTTGATAGAACAAAGGAAAAAACGCGAATTCCAGGCTCCGCTACTGTGGTGACAAGCTCTCTTGTTTCTGCTGCTCCGTGCTCAATGAACGTGCAGCAATTCCCCTTTATGGGTGTGTCGCCTTCCTCGCCAGGGCCCATGGTGACGCAGCATAGTATAAAAACCTTTGTGATTAGAGAAGTATCTTATGTAATATTTGTACTAAAACACGCCTAAGGAACCCCTGCTGATGTGCTTATGGGCCCTTATATTTATATTGTTTCGATCTACTTCTCTTTGGCAACCCCAGGACCCCTGCAAGTGGAATTCTCTCTCTCCGATCGTCACCGGCTTGCGTCTTCCAGCTACAGACCTACACAAAACCATAAAACCCTCGAAAGCTTTACAAAACCCAATCGAACCATATGGCTACTAATCCCACTTGGCATTTCACTCAAAACCCCTAAAGCTCGATCTACGTCCCTAACACTGAAATCCCACCACCACACGCACTCACTAAACCTTCATCCCCGAAGTGGCACTCATTGGATGGCCAAACCGTCCCGTGCTAACCCCTAGAAGGCCCTAAACTCTGAACCGCAAAACCCTGAACCTTACAATTGTAAAACGCTGAAGCCGAAAGTCTTGCATCCCCAACACCTCGATACCCCCCACAACCTTGCGGAGCCGCAAAAGCATCCTACCCTCAAACATACTTTAACTTAGCGGCGCCGTGAACCCCTACACCCTAAACCCTAAACCCTAGATCCTCCACCTAATCCCTTTTTGCAACAGGCCTCGTTGTGCAGCAGGCCGGGCAAGCTCAAGGTTTTTACCCTGTACGCTTGCCTTCCTCGGTCAGAAGCTCTGTCTGCGACACTCTGCAGTCTGCAGCCGCAATACAGAGTCAGCCCACTGGCATGAGCCTCCCAACGCAAGCTGCCAAACTTCAGCACAAACGTGACAAATCTCCTGATTGTCGGTCTGGCTTCTGTGGTGCGAGCAGAACCACTGCGAACAATGATTGCACGCATTGACGTTGCGTGACGTAAGGGACATCACCCGCTGACATCTGAAACCTCTGTTGGACGTGCTTGAGTGCAGTGAACCTGGAACTGGTCGCACTGCGACTGCACCCTGCGACGATGTGGCAAGAGAGAAGCCGTCCAACTGCTCGCGCAGTTCTTCAGATGCCTGGTTGTCACACTCAAGAGTTTCACCGATTTCTGCATCATCGAATCAAACTGGGAAACATGTCCGTCTGCCGCGCCTGCATGAGATAGCTGACCGGAACCTGAAAATCCACTCATGCAACCGCAGCTCTAGCTTGCAAGCTTCAGCCGGTGAACCTCCAGAACCGCCTTTACCTCCGATGGCATGTCTGGCACGCAATCAATTCCTGGTCCCTGGTTGTCGGGATGCCGGCAATCAATGTACATGACAGAAACAAGCAAACCATAGTACTTCTACGGCGTGCTTGTAGAATTGCGAGCGATATTGTACACCGACATAGTCGTCCAGATGAGAAAGGAGTTGTTTAATGGTGGACCTCGGAAACACATACTTGCTGCGTAGCTGCTTTGTGCACTTCCAGTCGGAAAGGACAACATCCGACGAAGGTGCTTGAGCCACTAAGTCTATGCACCCAGCCAGCTGTTCTTCCTCGCCGTAGACACACCATTCGGAGCCGTAAGCAATCAGCCTTGGCATCTGCTGAAGAAACATTGACCAGAGTTGCACCTTCACCTTGTTCTCATGGACCTTTCCACCATTAGCACAGCCTCCAACTGAAGATGCAACCATGGGCCCCTGGCAGCAGCTTCAGCGGTATTTCCTTTCCACAGATATGTGATTTGAAGTGGCTCATTTGAACCGGGAAGCCGTCATGCGACAGAGTATTCTGGCCGAGGCCAGTGTCTGTCCCGCATCACGCACTGAATCGCCTTGTCAGCATTGCCTCAGCAAAACGTATTGCGCCGTCCCTGGGGTGTTCTTGTGCCAGACGCAGAAGATCAAAATGCACGGAAGGAATGGCGAATTCCAGAAACTTCGTCGGGCATTCTTCCAAAAATCGCAGCTTCAACAGGGTTCGTGCCGGTAATGGAAGTCGATTTGCGATGTTCCGTGCCCGCACCTCGGACAGCACATGGGGCTCATGCACGTCTGCCACATTCGGTTGAACTCAGACTCAAGCTGGACGTATCCCTTGTTCATGTCGTTGTCATTGACTCCGCATCAACGTCGTGCCCAGTGAAGCGTATCCAGTGTTCTGGCGTCACTGCAGTAGATGTTGTCGAGTAAGCAGAACAAACAGGCCAGACACGCCATCGGGGCAGTTCAATGGGCATAACGACCGCTCTGCGTTGCCCTGCCCACCCTGCCCGCCTCCTCTGCCCTCTGCCCTGTGCCCTCTGCCCTATGCTCCGTGCCTCCTCCTGACCCCTGCCCCTTCTCTCTGCCCCCCGCCCTGCTCTACCCTGCCTGCTCTGCGCTGCCTTGTGAGGAAACGCCTTGTGTGGGCAGGCTTTCACGATGCACTCGACACAGCCTTGTCGCGACATACCGTCGCCTACGCACTAAGTACCCCACACACCCAACCCTTCACCCTAAACGAACCCCAAACGAACAAGGACACCTCCTCGAGCAGATAAGGGCTGCCCACGTTCAGCGCAACGAGGCATAGCCCGCAGAGGAAGATGAACCTTTAGGGTTGAGAGCTGAGGGTTGAGTGTTTAGAGTTGAGAGTAACCCTAAATCCCTAAACCCGAGTTAAGCGGGTTGAGGCTTTAGGGCTTTATGGTCTAGGGTTAGGGCCTTCTGGGCTTTGGGTTAAGGGCCAAGGGCTTTTCGTTTAGGTGCCGTTCTCTCTCGCAGACCCGACATTAAGGTTTTGCGTTTAGGGTTTAGGGTTTACCATCTACGTAAGATTTTGGGCTTGGAGGATCTTGGGACTCAGGAAGTAAGACTACAAGTACCTTCGTTGGGAAGCATATCTATCTCTATATATATATATATCTCTCTCTCTCTCTATATTATATATATATTATATATATCTTATATTATATATATATATAGAGATATAGATATAGCTCCTTGTTTAGAAGCCCAGCTACGAGGTCCCATGATCCTGCAAGGCTACAGTTTGGGGCTGAGGGGTTTAGGATTCCGGGGCTTGTGACTTAGCATTTACGGCTTGGGATGGTGTAAGGTTTAGGGCTTAAAAGGATGAATAAAGGGCTGATTAAGCGTTCAAAACGATTAACAACCTACAACTATTGGTGAACAAACATGAAGACCTGTCGAACCCAAACTAGACACCAACAAACCTCTTAACAACTCACATGAACACTTCGCAGGCCACCTACACAACTTTCGAAAACACTATGAGAAAAAGATGATGTGGAAAACGAGACCCTCAACCCCAACTCCTAACCCTTTCTTGCATAAATCCTAATTTGCCCTAAACCCTAAACCCTAAACCCTAAACCCTAAATCCAAATCTTTGAGCAATCCCCGGGTCGAAGGCACCTGGAGGCCTGCGCACTCTGCCAGAGGGCGGCCAGGGAAGCCGGCATGTCTAACCTTTGCGGGAATTCTTTGGATTTTTTTGTAAGGGGGTTCGAAGGGGTTTTCCAGGTTTGTCGGGGTTTTGTCCAAGTTTTGGGGGTGTTACGCGGGTTTTGGCAGCTTTTTGGAGGCTTCAGAGGTTTCAAGTCTTTACCGAGATCTTATAGTGCTGCATGGGGTCGCTTGGGTTCCGAGCTCTGCGTCTCAGGATTTGGAGCCTAAGGACCAGAGATCAAGCCCGAGCAGCAAGATATGGATCTGCACAGGCTCGGGCCGATAGCATTTGGGGTTTAGGCTTTAGGGTTTAGGGTTTAGGGTATAAGGTACAAGGCCGAAGCAATGACAACGTAGCTGCTAAGCCCAGCCAAAAGCCACAAAAACCCCGACAAAACAAGGAAGCCCGGAATGCCGGAATACCTTAACCCTAAGCCCCTGGCGAACCCAGAACAGCAACACCCTAGACTTTTCAACCCAGACCTACTGTTGATGATATAAATCCTGCACTACCTTAAAGACCCTAACCTATAAGAAATATAGGATATTCCTTAATAAGGGTACTGCAGGATTTATACCATCAACTGCACAACCCCCAAAACCTAACCTTCCTTGCATCCAGCCCGCTACTGCCGTTGCTAAGCATCCCAAAGCTACAGCTTCGAACCCCAAGCCCTTAAGCCCAAAACCCTAAACCCTAAACCAGGATTTAGGGTTTAGGGTTCAGGGTTTCAGGGTTTAGGGTTTAGGGTTCAGGGTTTAGGGTTTAGGGTTCAGGGCCTTAAAACTTAAAACCCTGGCCCTGAAAGCCGGTTGCAGATCGGTCGCAAGGCAAGGCCGCAGGCTAGTAGGACCTGGGTGCCACTCCCTAAGGGTCATACCTGGACCCTAAAGAACCTACCTCTTTAGGGTTCCTTATTGTGAATTCATTATTTAAGTCCGCAAAAAGACAGGTTTTTTGGTGTTCCCTACTATGAGTTCTTTAAAATAAGTCCGTAAAAAGATAGGTTATTTGGGGGTTAAGGTAAGGCTTAGGGCCGAAGGGCCGAAGGGTTTGGCATCGCGATAAAAAGGCTCCGGGTTGACGGGTTGGGGGGGGGGGGGCGCAGGGTACTGTAGACGGCTGGTTATCAAACCCCCCTCCCCCCCTTTTGTAGGGATTCTCGAAGGGATCCTGATACTGGGACCTTGAAAGAAGGGGGATCCACAATATGGCGAAGAGGGAGGGATTCTCAGATCGAGGATCCTCTTGACTTTCATAATTAGAATAGGATTCCACAGGGTGCCTTCGTGTTGTTAGCAAAAACGCATCGAAAACCCGAGTGCAGTTATTCAGGCACATGCAGGCACCCCTTTTGAGAGTGTAGGCCCCAGGAATGCATGTAAAAGTGTAGAGTTCAGCATTTGAGGCCATAGGGTTTCAGGATTTATGGTTTAGGGCTTTCGCGCCTTTAACGATTGGGGGCTTCACTGTTTGCAAAAAGCGGGTCCTGTGCCTTCCGAGACGTCAACCCGAACAACGAACAAGGTCTCAGGCAACCACTGTCAACTTCACAATCCTCTCTCTCTCGCCCTCCCCTTCTCCCTCCCCTTCTTTCTCTCGCTCCCGCTCTCCCTCTCCCTCTCTCTCTCTATCTCTTACCCTTTCTCTCTCACTCTCTCTCTCTCTCTCACTCTCTCTCTCTCTCTCTCTCGCTCTCCCGTCTCCCTCTCCCGGGCACACCACGGCCTCAAGGCCATATAATGTCCTGTCACACTCATGCGGCATCATCTTCATCCTCGTCATCGCCACCTTCGTCATCAGCGGCCTCACTTCTCGATGACAGCATCATTGCCACTATGGCTACCATTACAATGGTTTTTGAGCTATTCTCACTACTGGTCTCACTACGGCCTTCCAGCGACATAGCCATGGTCTTAGCTGTCAGTGACATCCTTCAGCGCCTTTGCCATCCCGACTAACCTCTGTGCTAGCAGCAGCAAGCAGCAGCAGCAGCAGCAGCATGATCTTTATCTTCCGTGGCGGCGGCAGCAATGTGCAACATGCTTGCGATCCTGCGAAGTTCGTGTGCCCCACTCCTGCGGCACCACCCTTTTTTGCATGCCATCTCACAACAGGATATCCACAGTCGGAACCTTTGCCGCGATGCCATCGGTGGCTTCCCCTAAGGGGTCTTCAGAAGGGAGACTTCTCCAAGAGACTAACCGCTAGAAGATACGAGTGTAACAGTGTAAGCTCTGACGCTCCAAACCCTATTGAGCACCGCGATGCAAGCTCTAAGCCGTAAACGAAGTCTTGTAACAATTTCTCTTTACCACAACCCTTTGCCCGAATCCCCACGCCCTGAAGCCTGTCACGCGAGATCTTGAAACCAAATCTTCCAAGCCCCAAAGTCGAAACCCAAAGCCGTCGGGTCCTCTCGTTTGCAGGCGTTTAGAGCTTAGGGTTTACGCTCTCACAACTCGGACATGCCGGGCTTAGGGTTCAGGGTTTAGTCTACCCTACTCCTTGATTGGTGGACTGATTGTGCCATCAGAGCCGCCCTAAGCACCGACACAACCGGAGTCACAAACCATCCAAACTGTCTAGAACCCTCCTTGCGCATGTATTAGGACCTGTCGATCCATCTCGGAGGTCTCCCTTTTGAGGGCCTTGTGAGGTGTGAGATCTGGCCGACGGAGAAAGGCGCCGGATGAGTAGACGAGAGGCTCATGTTTTCTCAGTAATCAGGCTTGGGTTTAGGGTTTAGGGTTTAAGGTTTGTGGAGTACAGCTTAAGGCTTTCGGGTGATATGGGGCTCTTGGTTTGATGGTCTGTTCATGAGGCCTTTCAGAGTGTCTTGCCAGTGTTAACCTTCGGCTTTTAGCAGGGTTGGTGGGTCGTGCATCTTTGTCGGGTTCTCTGGTAAGGTTTTTCTGCACGACCGTAAAAATCAAGATCAGGCCAACAAATCTCACCCCTAAGCCCTACACCTTAAATCCAAGCTGCGTGGGCCTAGACCCAACGATCACAATAGCACCACGACTTACATCAATATGCTAGTGATAGTACTAGTTGTCGTCGTCGTAATAGTAGCACCAGCAGTAGTAGCAGTCATATATTCATGCTCACGCCAGCAATCTAAACATTGTCAAAATGATTCCTGTGCCCTCCAACCTCCGACCCCCCAAAGCGTCACGGCTGCGGAGGGCTGCCGGCTAAGGCTTTTGGGGGCCACTCCTTCACAGCCGGATCAGCAATTCAGAAGGGACTTAGGGCTTAGGGTTTAGGGTTTGAGGGTTTAAGGCTTTGCATCTAGATTAGCAATCTTCAACGAGTCTTCAAGCGCCGGAAAGGGCTTATTCTACGGCTTTGTAGGCTTATGGCTGGGATTGGGATGGGGCTTACGGTTTAGGGTCTGGTTTTTCAGGCTCGGGGCTCTTTTGGACACTCACACTCGAACAAGCCTGGCAAGGTCTGTAGCGATACTGGTCCAACGAAA
>CAJNJA010018872.1:0-10423 GCA_905231915.1 Symbiodinium necroappetens | reverse complement strand
AGAAGTAGTAGTAGTAGTAGTAGTAGCAGCATTAGTAGTAGCAGTAGCAGCAGCAGCAGCAGCAGCAGCAGCAGCAGTGATAGTAGTGATCGCAAAAATCAGTGGAATAGCAACAGCAATAGTAAACAGCAATCGTAAGCACAGGATTGGCAGGAGAAGTAGCCGTCGGAACTGCAGTCGCAACAGCAATAGAGATGTCAATTTCAGTAGCAACAATACTGGTGATGGTAATGGTACTCTTGTCACCCACCTGGCATACCAATGACAGCACCGCGGGGTCGCAACGGTCAACGATTACCATGGCGCTCGTAAGAGCAAATAGCACGAGTAACCAGAAAACAGCAATCGCAATAGTAGCAGTAATTGTGCGAGTCCACGAGGAATGCATCCAGTTCTAGCAATACGTTTGATGGTATAAACCCTGCAGTACCCNNTGCCATAATTCCCATAGTTTAGGATCCTCAAGGTAATGCAGGATTTATGTCATCAGCAGTAGTTCTAGCAATACTACTAGTAGTAGCAGCCGCCGTCGCAGTCGCAGTCGCAGTCAGCGGGGGTGGCAGCGGCATTGGCAGTTGCAGCAGTAGCAGCAGCAGAAGCAGCAGCAGCAGATGTCGCGGCAGCAGCAGATGTAGCAGCAGCAGCAGCACAAGCTACCGAGTAGCAGGAATGAAGGCAGCAGTCATCCTGGAACCGAGTCATCACCGGTTAGGAATCTTTCAGGTAACAAGCCTAAACGTCAAGGCGAAGACGAAAGGGACGACAGTCTGGCAGCGTCTGAAGTTCGAGCTGGCCAATCCTGCAAAACATGTCTAGCATCTAACCGCGTGCAACCGTCCGCTTCGTAACTGGTGCACGCCAAGGAAAATGTGAAACTGAAGCGGGTGCTTTTGCACCGCTTGTGACAAAGTGTCCGGTCAAAAAGACCTTCGCTACAACATTTTCGTCAATGACTAAATTGCACAGAGTGGGATCATGAAGGGCCAGCAGATGTTGCGTCTTGATGTTTTCCTTTGCAAGTGTCAGGGGGAAGCACTGATTACAGCTTTGCTTTACCTTTGACGAACATGGCACACAGTGTATCCAAAATGTCAATCTAAAATGTCAACCTGCTCTGCTGCAGCCTGTTGCACATCATGACCTGATTGCAGAGCTTCAAACTTCCATTTGCCAGCTGGGCAACTCACCACGTGTGAGCAGCGAGAACACTTCTCAGCGGGCCCCTCCTCGCGAAGTTTCTTGGAGAAGGTGTGCTGCATCGTTCTCTGTGGAGAACTGACAAGGCATTTGTCGCTGGAAGTGTCACTTTAAAAGAATCCTAGTTCACCGGACTGGACAACGATGCTTAGCTTGGCCGACTTCGCCCAAGTCCCGTCTGCTGCCCTCTCGCGGTCCTCATTTCTGCTCCACAGCTGATTTCGGCAGGAGCCCACCTTTTCCCCGATACGTCGCCCAGACCCATTCGCTGGTGCCTTCCAGTCCCCAGACTTTCACCTTGCGACGGCTGATAGCAGCTTTGCCATATGCTCAATTCTTGACCTGCTTATGCTCCAACTCGCACAGAGGTGACAAGCAGCAAGAATCTATGATGGGCACTCCCTCTTCAGCTCAACGCACAGCGATCAGACTTGCACGGCATCGATGGCATGCTTTACAATTTAATGGCCAAGGATTGTCCAGCGGCTATCTCATTCTTGGGTGGTGCCAGGTAGTCGCCACCACCACCAGCCGGCGGCTTCACTTCTGCCGTAATTTGAAGCTCGCGCGGGCTAGCGGTAGCCTGCACGGCAAAACGGACCCTGCACAAACTGGCAGCCTAGTCCTAGAGCACTGGCAGTTTTACCTGTGTCCGGTCACCTGCTCTGAACCTGCCAGGCTGAACAAGAGACTTCAGCGCAGGAGAACCGCCTGTCCTACTTGCCAGTGGATCGAGATCCAGCTGTGAACTAGCTTTCCTGGCTTGATTTCGTTCAGAGGACTGGAGAAGTCCGGGAGGCAGAGGAGTCCGCTCTATGCCTGTGCTCTTCTCCGGGCAGAAAGCATTTTCTGAAGCCCGGCCCCTCCTCTGCGAGCAGGCCATACTTGATTTTCTCCCGCTTCCTCGGCAGGAGACCCGGCAGGTGTGCGGAAAGAATGCCCCGATCTGCCAAGGAAATCAGCGCCACGCAGATGCAGCCATGTCTCGAATTGCGGGCCGATTTCTTGCTGACATGAGCCCTCTGCTTCTTCATTTCCTCGTACGCCATAACCTTTGTTAGGATGTGCCTGGCAGGGCATGTGAGCTAACAACGGCCAACGAAGATGCAACAGCTCACCGAACACAGTTCCACGGCAGCCGCGGTCGAATCAACCGGTAGCCGATGCTGGCAGTTTCCCTTCGTGACTCTGCGGACATCTGCACGAGACCTTGACACCCATGACACCCTTGGAACCCAGTGGTATCTCCGTGTCCTTCGCCAGGCAGGCACCAAGAAGAAGAAGACGACGAGGCCTCGGACGACCCAAAAAAACCGACCTGGTGAAGCTTGGGACAAGTGCATCCCAGGAAGACATCGAACTCAACCGAGGTGCCCATCACAAACTTGGCAGCCCTGCCAGGACATTAGGCTCACACATTAGCGCAGCGTACTGAGCTATGCAAGGCTTGCACGCAAGGGTTCTTGTGCTCTGGCACAGAGACCAGATTGCAGAACGCTCGCCAGGTCTCAAGGTCGAACAACAGGCCTCTTGTGCGGAGCAGATTTCGTCGCTGCCAGGACACCAGCATCAAAGCAGTGCTCCCAAGAGAAACCGATTAGGATGGCGATAGCCTCCCACGGCTGCAAGGAAACAGGTTACGTTGGGTTCTTCTACTGCAGGTCGTTCTCGCCTCCCTGCGTCCCTCGCACCGGCCTGAATGATCACCCGAATCGCCTTTGCTCCGTCGTTTTTTCCGTTTCCCCTTGTCTGGTCGTCGATGAAATCGAGCCTGTGGCGCCACGGGTGCGGATCACATACTAGCTGCTTACTAGCCAACATGATTCCTTGTCCTAGCACCTTGGTCCAATTAGAAGCGTCGCAAGCACTGAAAACGCTTTAAGCAAGTTTGCCGTTGGAATCCCTTGATACAGTGCTTGCGACCACGTAGCATGGAGCAACAGCAAAAGGACTGTCCTGATGCTACTTCATGACAACCAGAAAACCGGCGAATCCTCCCAATCTTAGCCAAAGCGACAAGAAGACCGCGAGGCCACAGACGATGGACAGGACGAGAGCCTCGGGAACCAGGCTACTTCAGGTTCAGTGGCGTAACTGCAAGGCACAAGCCGGCCACAACACGAGAGGGTCCTGAGTACAGCGCCATTACCACTTGACCTATCATGGTCTCGAAGTTGAACACGGCCTTGAGCAAGGCTATCACTGTCTGGTGTTGCGAAAGACTAACCATCACCTGCTGTGTCCTGCAGCAGCTTATGCAGTGAGGCCCCCTGATCCCGCAAGCGCAATCACCTGAGGCCCCAGCAGTTTTGAGCACCACCCACCTCGCCAGGAGTGCATCTTCATACAAGGTGCCAGTGCTTTGAAGCCCGAAGGCCGGCAGCAACACAACACAGTGCGGGATAAGGTAGCGATCCAGATCTGCAGTTCATGGACAAGCGAGCTTTCCGAGGCGCCCGCTTTGAGCCAAACAGAACCAGCCACGCAAAAGACATGGCGAGGAAGTTGCACAGGATCTGGCCCATGCGATCACCTCAGAGTCGACGCGCTTTGCTCAGGCGGAATGGCAACAAATGCCAATGGCAGGGTGCCAGTAACTAGGATGTCTGGAAGCGTGGATGCTGCAACTGCCATTTCATGATGTTGGAAGGGTGTTCTTTCCATTTCTTTCCTAGAACAGATGCACCATCGCGAGTTCCGAAGCGAAGCAAGACTCTGAGGCCAAGGGCTGAGTGGCTCCTCCTCCTCGTTGTCCTCCTTCCGGGGTGCAGATTGGGGCTCGGGACTTCAAGAGCCCCATGCCTTTCGGGCTGAAGCCCATGGCGCATGCCTACTTCTCAGTTCACTTGCTGCCGTGCTTTTGCAGTCATCCTTCGTTCTGGCCCTTGCTTCTCTGGCCCAACTGCTCACATGACGCTACTTTCTCCCGGTTGGCAACCCGTTAAAGCTGCTGTAACACTGTAGAGTGTGTCCGGAACAGACCCACGAATGCCGGATGAAGAAGAGCATGCCGTGGCTGGAAGTGAAAGCCTGCCTGGTTTTGCCGACTATACAAGATTCGAGCAGCCCAGGCCGTTAATGCAAGTTTTCGGCAATTGCGAGAATTAGAGCTGCAACTGTTGCAGCCACTTGGGTGCTGAATACACCATCCTAACAAGACGAAACAGCAGTCCTCGGTGGTGTCTCCCTTCATCAGTTTCAAGGAGAGCACCTTTGCATGTGTTTGCGACAGCAATAGACGAGGTTTCTGATTGCTTGAGCCCATGGAGCTGTTGCGCCCTTGCTTGGGTTCTGATATGTTCCTGGAATTGCGACCTCTGCCGCCGAGATTAACGAGCACTCGATCGAATGCTCAGGATCAATTGTCTGACTGTCCGCCATGCAGCTTCAGTGCAACCCTTCTGAAATGTGGCGAAGAACTAGTCAAGCCGTGAGAAGACATCAGAAACGATTTCGTTGGGGCCACGGCAATGGCACTGAAGCAGAGAAAGACAGCCAGTGCCTCAGTGATCCACACGCCAGGAAGGACTTCCACAGCTTGGCTCAAAGAAAGGCCCCGCACCACCCAGAGCGATCTGAGCTTCCGACAAAGAGAATTCCGATTTCTTTCCAGCCGTGAGTCACGAGAGGAACCTGGAGACTTAGCATTTTTCCCAACCGGAGGTCGTACAGTCTGCAAATCAGGGGAAAATCCCTGTGCACAGGATGAACGGGAGCACAAGCTCAGCTAACATCACAGCCGCCTCCTCACCCTCGGCATTGGGCAAGACGCCGCCCACTGCAAAACGCAGAGCCTGCAGTTCGAAGTTGCCAACTGGCCACGCAAAATCTCTTCAAGAGCTGGGAAGAGCACCTGCACCACCAAGAAGGACAGAGACAGCGAGGACCTCGAAATTTACAACGATGGCACCACTCGGCTCCACAGAACCGAGGCTCCGCACACGTCATTCTCTGCCTCCACCACCTGAGCGTGGAGTCCACACAGCGAAGCAGCAGCAGCAGCAGCAGCAGCTGGAATCGTCCATTTCTGCGGAACAGGTACCGTCTCGTTGCAGAGACCGACACGAAGCTTGTCACCTCAGCTTGCGCCGTCGGCACAGCCAGGCGAGGTCAGCAGGGTCACGACTTGAAACTAGCGAGACTTCAAGCTGGCGAAGCCGGATTCACATGCCGAGCTGCTTCTGTCCATGGCTTTCTGGCGGAAGACACGGGCCAAGAAGAACACACCCTGCACAGGAAAAGCGATCCAAGCACGGCGTGTTCGGTGCGCGAGACTGGACATGCATCCTGATCGGCCGCACGCGACGGTATTTGTTCGATGAGTGTGGCCACTGAGTGACAGCTGCACTGGGACAGCAAGTGAGCACCAAAAGTTTGTGAAGATCTGCAAGAAGCCAAGCCTGCAGGATGAAGAACATAATGATTCCCTGAGCAGAATGACAGCAATGAGGGTCAAACCTTTCAAACTGGCAGCCCCCGTCTGTGGCGCGTGCCGGAAGGACTGCCATCAAGGGCGTTGCACTGAAGACCTGCAGCCACTGGCTCAAAGTCCGCCCTAGTGCCCTAGCGCGTATGCACAAAACCTTGAACAAAAAGACTTCACAAACCAAGCGAAGTGGCCAGTTGCGTGATCGTGCCTTTCGGAACCCCTTGCTGCAGCACTGCTTCTAATGGAGTGCCGTTACCTTCCCGAATCAGTACGCGGAGCCAGCTTGCTTCCTCTGGATCCATACCTTTATACACGTATGAGACGTCCAACACAAGCAGCGGTACAGTGTCTGTGCTCGGGGTTCGCTGGCCCCGTGCCTTAGCCCCCCAATGGAAATGTCATGCCTTTGTGTCGGAAGGTTAAACCTACTCTTGCACCGCTCTGGGGTTCTTTTCCCCCGCCTCGACCTCCTGCAGTTGAGCTCCCGAGTTGATGGCGGCAAATCCGGACCTGAACTACGCATCCCTCGCTCCAACTCTCCCTTAGGTTCCGTAGTCTCTCCGAGGCAGGGATCAAAAGTATCAACCAGAAAACCATCCAACGCCTCCCCCTGCTATCTCGAACCACTAGCCGCTAACTCCAACAAAGACTTGTGCTGCAGAGGCTGGGCTTGAGCCAGTTTAAGCATTGTATTTTTGCTCGTTCTTTGGATTCTGTGTCGCATTGTTCTCCCACCGACTAGTACCTCATCTTTTCCTTTCGCTAATGCAGTCAAAGGGCATGTGGGCCAGCAGCATCGCCCAGCACCTCTGATCCAACAATGACGACCAAGGGGGCTTTCATCAACATCACACCGGAGAACGAAGACGACAAAAACAAATAAAGAACCAGTCAAACGAGACACCACAACGACGACCACGGCAGGAACGCTGCACAGGAACAAAAGCAAGAACTGCGACGACCGCCACCAACCAAGCACTACGTATTCAATTCAACGAACCTTGCAATTGCCGCAAGTCCCGCTCACAAAAAAACATCTCGATCTCGATGTGCACATTTGCACAAAAAGCCAGACACCCAGAGCCATTTGAGGCCTCATTCGCCGTCTGGCGATCTCAAGCTTGTGCTTCTGCTTAGCCACCTTGCAAAGGCTGTCAACCAGGAAAAAACCGTGCGCAGTCGATGCCAAGAGGAATGTCGGCAGCTATGGTCTTAAAAGCTACCTGGACTCCGAGGCTCAGCCGGGGACTACTACAAAGCTTACAGTTGGGAGGGTAGCTATGGTTTTCTGTTGGCCCTGATGGTGTTTACAATCACAACTGCTGCAACTACTTAACTACTTTGTTGATCACTGACCGTCAGAGCCTTGATCGGTAGTGTCGCAGTAGTCCTTGCCCGCCCGCCCCCAGCCGGGCACGATCGACAAGGGTGTTCTTGCTACTGTGACCTGTGTTGAAAATGATCTGTGGCGAAAGCCACTTGTCAACCACTTCCTGCGCCAAGGAACGGGGACCTCCACTCCGAATTCGTCAATCCACACCTTGCTTCTTCGCAGCAACGAAAATAATGCATGCTGAAAGTCGTGGAGTCGAGGTGCACTCTTCTTGCCATTCTTGTTGCGCACGTACTCTGCCTGATGCGGTGCACGGTGCATCAGTTGCAATTTGGCACTGCACCATGAGACGGCCCGAGCCTGATCCTTGTCCAGCACAGCACAGTAGTCGGACCTGTCTGCTGCTTTTTCGCGGTGGAAGCGATCAAAGAACCCCAAATCCGAATCAAATCGAATGTTGCTCTCTCCAGAGCAGGCCTCAACCCGTCCGCAATCGTCCATTTCTCCTCATCGAAACCACCGTGACCTGGTTCTTCCTTTTCAGCTAACATTGGGAGCCTCGGTCGGGCAAGCAGACTGACATCGCCAGGCCTGAACCTGACGGCATGAGTGGCCTTCTCATGGCAGACATGGCGAGGAGAGAAAACGCTTGCTTCAATACTCAAGAGTCAGACCATTTAACGGCACTGCTACAATGACCTTATGCACCTCACATCCACAACCAACGAGGACATGTGGAACAGTGTGGCCAGGTTTCAGGTTTGCGTTTCGGGTATGCGCCGCTCTCCTTCTCGGCTTGTCTGCTGGCCGCTTGTCGTGCATCTCGCCGCGCTACTCTCCTTGTACGCTGCCGAGGGAGGGAGCTTGATCGGCTTCTAGCATCGCGTCCTTTTACAGAACTGTGGACTGTGTACGTTCTCGGTTGTGTTTTCCTTGAACAGCCGATTCCACTTGTTCGCGTGTTCCCGATGGCAGGGTGCCTGGCAACCGCCCGGCTGTGAGTACTGTGTAGCTGAACTCGGCTCTCAGCTAGGCTTTGGCGCGCGAGCCAACTGCCCACGGGTGCATCCCAGTGCGCGACGAGGGAATGACGCGTTTTGCACATGCTGAGAAGCCCCGCGACGAATGCACTGTAACGGAAGGGTTCTGGAAGTGATAAAGCCCACATGTAGATTCACAAGGATCCACCCTGCTGTAATGTCCAGTGGCACACCAGAGATGCTGCCGATCACCAGCTGCATCGCCTTGGAGAAACATGCTTTGCACGAAAAAGCTGTTGCAGTTGGCCTAGTTGCCACACAGGGAGTCATGTCGGCCAAGTCACGATCAAGTAGACAAAGCTGTGCAAAAACTGAATGAGAACCCTGCGAGCGGAGAAACGTGCACATAAGAACAGTGCCACTCACCCTCCCACAGCCTTAGTCATTCCGGCCCAGCGGGCCCTGCTACGTAACATTTTGCAGAAGGCTCTCTCCTGTGTGCGTGGATCAGATTCTCTGAGAAGCGCCGAATCTGCTCGTTGATGCCTTGGAACATGAGGACCTCAGGGGCTTGGAGGCCGGAGGGCGGAGATTACTCACCAGCAGTCCCCACATGTGAACACATAGGGTCTAGGGCCGCGACGGCCGAGAAAATCGACATTGTCATGCCTGGCAGCAGCAGCAGCAGCAGCAGCCAAAGCGAGTAAATGAGGCACTAGTTACAAACCCGAACCCTGGTCTCGACTGCAGCCCGAGCTGCTGATGATGTTCATTGCATAAAAGCGAATGTCGTCGTCGTTCCAATTCACCTTTCAGCTGTGGAACGGGACGACCCATTCTGAGTGCAGGGAGCTCTTGCCGAGATGCCAAGTAGAAAAGCGACACAACGAAAATCACCGCTCCAAGCAGCATATGGGCAACCTTGCACTCAATTGCATTCGAAATGCTCGCGCTAATGTAAGAAGCCTGGTAAATACCTACTCCTGGGGACCTACATGGGCCTGGGCCAGAACCCCTTTCACGTCACCGCTCGCAGTCGGAAAGATCCACTCCGGCCTCGATATCTGTTTCATTAAACTCGTACTCCTCCTCTTCCTCTTCACCTTCGGCTTCACCTTCGGCTTCGCCTTCGGCTTCGCCTGCTGCTTCTGTCGCCTGTCCGGCTCTGTGAAGTCATGTCTTGCACTACCGCCACGTGGCACTCTTTCTGTCCTTTTATAATCCTTGAATCCTTCAGTGGCACAGCGGTTCTACAGGAGGGAGAAGGAACCGTCTGCCCAACCTCTGCAGCAGCTTCACTGCCAAGCTCTTCCTGGTCACACCAACTGCAAGACTAACAAAAACATGCAGAATACCCCAAACCCCATGGACCCTGGGACCCTGACCACCTAAATGCTTTGTGCTCACGGGGCGACATGGCACAAGTCAGTAGCACAGCTCCGCCATGGTTCTTGCGATAGCCGCACGGACATGCACAAACCTGCCCTGCCGTTGTGATGGCATGGTTTTTAGCCCCCCAAGCCCTGTCCTCTTCTGCTTCTTCGACCTCGGCCTTGTCGGACTCCTGGCTGACGGCTGCTTTACTCTTTCGTCGAGCGTGCTCCGCGCTTCCACCGCAAACGCTATTGGATGCTATTGGGAGATTCCAATTCTGCTGCCAGCGCCTGCAAGGCTCTACCTGCCAGCCTAACATTCGAATTGCTCCCATTGGCCTCCTTGGCCAACCTTCGAGAAGTCGCCTTTACCTCTCGGAAGGAACGGTCGGAATCATGCCGGCACTGTTGATGACTGAAGTGTGTGAGACGAGCTCCAGCTGAAGCCGGCCTTCAGGCCAATTTGAGCAGCTTCAGGTGATCCTGAGCAGTTGTTGTCATAAAAACTACACTCCGACGACCTGCACTTGCCATGGTGCCGATCAGCCAGTCCAGCTGACTCCCGACCTTGACTCCTGAAATATGACTTTCAAAGATCTCGCGGACAAGCGGCCAGGAAGCCCACTTGGACTCGCAGGGAGCAACGCCGCCTAGGGTAGAGCGAAATGCGCTTGAGGTATGGACTGAAGTCAGAGATTGCCACCGGGACGAGGAATCAGGAATTCAGGACCGACGATAGCAACAGCACATTTGAAGTTAGTGCTACTGCTACTGCGGCTATTGCTACTGCTGCTGCTACTACTACCCACCACCCACCACCACCACCACCACCACCACCAGCACTGCCCTACCACTGCCACTACAACACTACCTCCATTTGTACCAGTTACTACCACGACCAGCAGCACCACCACACCACCACCACTTCTGCCACTACTGCTGCTGCAGCAGCTGCTGCTGCTGCTACTACGACGACGACGACTACTGCTACTACGACGACGACTGCTACTCCTACTCCTACTCCTACTCCTACTACTGCTGCTACTGCTACTGCTACTGCTACTGCTACTGCTACTGCTACTAATACTAGTACCAGTACTAGTACTAGTAC
>CAJNJA010018871.1:0-10423 GCA_905231915.1 Symbiodinium necroappetens | reverse complement strand
GATGTACTATCTGGGCGTGTTGCTTGACTTTGCGCAAGGTATTTTGTCACTTGCTGTGGCATGCTATTCTTAAACGCCAAGCCTTAAACCGTGACCATCTGGTTTGCGCATATTTGATCCGATTGTTGGTGATGATACGATACAGAGAAGTTTACCTGGGCCCCTGCGCGATGTAAATTGTTAAAAAAGCACAACAAAGCTCCCTAAACCGAGCACCGAAACCCTCAATCCCTNNATCCCAGAAGCCCTGACCCTAAACTCGACACCCCTGCATGCTTGGGACTTTGGTAGAAATTGACCTTCATGGATTTATGACACGAAACTGGCGAAAGAACCACGCTATTGCTACTGATATCATCGCCGAAACACTGCTGCCACTAGTGCTGTGCTGTGACTGGGCAGCAACTCGTCACCAGCCAAAATCACAACGAGGCACTACTACGCAGTAAAGTTCTCCACGGATGGGCCGGTCAGAAATCTCCCTGCCAGTCCTTGGATGCAGGCTCGTTGTAACCGGAATCATCCCAGGGCACACGCTCCTTTACATTACATAAAACTCCCCGAAAACGAAAACACTCTCAAGCAGAGTCATGACTACCGGCTACAAGTGCCGGGACCCTAGCTCAGAAGCAGATTTCAAAACTGGGACTCGTCTCTGTGACATGGTTGAAGTACAGGGATGGCCGTCTTCCTCCAAAGCTGGGCTTGCCAAATGGGACTTTCCGAAAATTAGGGTACCTTATTTTGGGGTCCTTACAATAAGGATCCTATTATTTAAGGGTACTATATTAGGGTGCCCTGTTTTCGGAAACCCCCAAATCCTGATTTGCCGCTCATTGCATGGCTTGTCCCGGCAGTGAGGTTGCAATATGACCTCGCCATGGAGCTGAGCAGTGGAGGCCGGCAGCTGCATGCCATAAGAGCTCTAGGGGCTCTAGGGTTCAGGGTTTAGGGGCTATTTGGTCAATATCCGGACATGTCCTCTGGGCGTGGCTCTCAGCTGATGGGATAGAGCTGCGGCTTCAAAAAAACAAGGGGCTTCTTAGAGAAAGAGTGGCAGTTCGACTTGACTGCCGCAGGCTGCCTGCTGCCTTGGCTTAAATGTAGAAGCCTTAACAATTGAAATAAGGTTTTGGGGTAATATTATCCTATAGTTATAATAAGCAACCCCCAAGATAGTATAGATAGTATAGGTACTTATTTAGACCCCTACATTACAAACACCGCACGCCCTAAGCTCTGGAAGCCTGCCCTCTGCCTTAGAAACACTGCTTGGATGTTCGGGGTCTACCTTAATCTACCAACACCTACTTGTCATAAGCTTTATACTAGGCTTCAGAATAAGAACCTAAACTCCAAACCTACAAGAGTAGGTTACGGGTATGCTTGCCAGACCTGGCCCCCGAAATCTCTGAACAATGGCTGCACTTGGGTCAATTGAAGTTTGCTATACAGGCCTTAATGATTGGAGCCCAAAAAACCCTGTTCTAATAATTGACGCCCCTGCGTTAACCCCTTCTGCTGCTTAGTAGGGTTTCGGGTTGTTCGGGCTTCCCTTCCAGTTTAGCAAGCTTCTGCTCGTTCCTGCTTTACGCCGCTGTGCCGGCTTATAGGGAGATCTCTTATCGGTCATCTCGCTCTGTCCAGGAGCACTTTACAGAGGAATTTGCAGATGATGGTCAGGCAGCTAGAAACTCTGCAAGCTCCTGCGCCTGCTCCTAAATGGAGCTCCGAGTCCTAAGCTCGAAGTTTCCGAAAGTGGGGGAAGAGTGGGTTTGGAAGTGCCCTAGGGGTTATCCTGGTCACGACATGACTTGTAACATTTTTACTGGGTCCATTGACAGTCTGCCACTACAGAGAGTGGCCCCGCGGTGCGCCTGCCATGGCGGCAGCATGGCTGTACCCAGGGCCACGTGTCCTTCTGCTCCTCGTCGGCGCTGCAAGCGCCGCAGGGCATGAAGAGGCCGGCACTGCCGCTGAACCCATCCAGCTCTACGTGGACGGCCTGCCGAAAAAGACTTCCAGCGACCCATCCTGCAAAGCTCACCCAGGATGCGAACATCTAGCAGGAAACTGCTGTCCTACCTGGGACGGGTTGAACCTGGGCTGCTGCTTCAGTTGGCACTCCCCATTGCCAACTCCTCCAAACTACGTCGATGTGGCAGACTCTTCTGTTCCCGGCCCGGGTGGGCCTTACAGGCAGGCCATCATGCGCGACCCGTTCTCCGGTGTGCTGGAAGCAGAGACCATGCAGCCCATCTACTTGCTACCGGTGACCAACGGCCTGAAGCAGATTGTGGTCTTCTTCGTCTTCGGCTTTGACCTGAAATTCAAGCCGAACTCGGGGACATGGAAGAAGAAGTTGATAAAGTGGCTGGCAAGCAGTCTGTTTCGAGTGATTTTCATTGGGCTTGCGGCCAACGCCTTCCGCCTTGATGTGCAGAAGTTCTTGACGAGGAACAAAGCGGAGAGCTCGCGATACAACGAGGTCATGATCGCCATGGCGGTCTGGTGCATTTCCCCAAACTTCACCATGGGCTTGGGCATTTGGAATCAACTCCGGCTGCAGAGCCCGGGTGCTGTCTTCCGGGATGACATCGCAGAGTCTCGGTACTATCAACTTTGGACGCCTCACATCTACAGAGACGTGCGCTTTCCATTTTGCCCTGGAGGGGCCCGTTGGCTGACTATCGCGAAGCAGGTCTACGCACTTGTGCTGCTGCCGTACGTGATACCCGTAATGTTCCTGGAGGTGCTGATGTCCGTCCTCTTCTGCTACTGGATTGTCTTCAAGTCGAGGCTGTTTTGCCTCGTCAAGTGCATCCAGGTGCACATGATCACTTTGGGTTGTTGTCTGATCTGGCTGCTGACCGCTGGCCACTATGGTGCCGAAAAGATCCACAAATACTGGACCACCCTTTGGCCCTTTGTGTACATGTACTTGGTCTACATCTTCGCCTCTTTTGTGGTGCCAGTCCTGATGGCCGCTTTCTATGGCATCCTAATCGGCTCACACTGGTTCCAGATTTGGAAGGGCATCGGCTTGTTTCAGGAGTCGAAGCGCAAAACCTATGGTCTCCTCCACAAGGGGGCGCGCAGAGCCCTGAACATCGCGCCTGAGTCGGGCAGTGAGACGTCGGATGGCGAGGAGGCGCCGAGTTATATTGAGGAGTGGTATTACTTCATCATGCCGCATCGGGAGCTTCAGTTGGAGCTGGATGATCGTACATTGCTTATCCGCTTGGACGAGAACCGCTTGAGCAAAGATTTCAAGTTCAACGTCCGAGAAGACCACACTTTGGGGGTCCGAGGCGTGAAGATCGTGGAGGCGCTGCTCCTCCGACTAAGGGAGCAGATGGAAAGCGACAGCGACTGGGCTCTTGTTCAGGAACTTGATGGAAGATTTTCAGAGTAAGCGAACCGTGTTTTCTGGGTATGGAAGTTGTTTCTTGTCCCTTCTACGGGCGTTCATGTTCCTAGATGACGTGTTTTGGATACATCTATGGTTTCGACTGACCGGAGTTGCCGGGAGCATGGTGTCTTCCGCCACCAGTGGAAGGCCATCTTGAGCACGTGCGGAGTTCGAGTGTTCTAAAGTGTCTCATGCTCTTATATGTGGCTTTTCGATTGGGTTTAAGGCTGCGAGTTGGTGAGAAAACGGCTTAGGGTCCCAAGCTTCCGTCCGTTGTAATCCACAGCTTTTCCTGTGCGCTCTTGCCTTAAGACGGGGTAAGGGTTGCATGGGCGCGGGCCGGCACCTCAGTCCGTGCTGAAAAAGGGTTGGGGCCGCAGGGCAAACGACTTTTTGACCGGTTTGAGGGCGTTGGTCAAGTCGCTGCCTTATGGGGCTTGGGTAGGTTGGATTGCGTGGGTTATGAAACCAAGGTGGAAGCCACCGCGCTTGTGTTGACCACCCCTATCATCAAAACATGTGTACTACATTCTTCAACAAGAGCCCAGGTGAAGATGATGCCGGGCTAAACCGAGGATGCTTCGATGTTCTGGTGGGTGAGGAGACCTGTCAGGATGGAGACATCAACATTCAAAACGACCCGACTTTGAAACACGACCTTCAAGACAAGAAGGACAGAAAGGAAAGCCTGCACGACTCTGAGGTTCAGATTGTGATGTTGACCATTAAGTCACTGGCGGAGGCGGCCATTGTGCAGGCCGTCACCATCTTCCTGGTGCGAACGCTGACCGGAGAGACCTTCTCGGACTTCGTGAATGCAATGAATATTACCATCCAGGAGAGGCATATTCTGGATTGGATTCATCACTTGGCAAAGTTGGGTGAGGAGAAACTTGGAAAGGCCCTTCACACAGTCTGGAGTGCCTAGAGTCCAGGCCCAGGTTCTTGGAATCGCTCCGGGTTAGAGGAACTTGCTCCAAAAACCCTGGACAAAGACCAGACGCACATGTATCGGAAAGATGCAATTTCGGTCTGGCTGACAAAGTCCCAAGACCGGTGCTTAGGGAAAGTCAGGCTGTAGCTTTATTTGGGAAGTCTGGTGTTATCTAAGGCTCGGGTTTGGGGCCCTAAACCCTAAACCGTGATAGTGACATTGAAGAAAGAAGCCCAGCTGCAGTGTTTGCTTTGGAACTTCTACCAGCTCCAGCCTCAGACCGGCGCAGAGACTCCCGTGGGGCCCGAGGTGCAAGTGTCTAAGACTTCGGGTCCAGATGCTGCAGTCGACTCTCCTTTTCTGCTATTCTTGTTGCTACTACTACTGAGACCCTGAAGCAGCCCGAGCTTAGGGTTCAGTTTCGGGCTGGTTCCTGGTTGCGCAGCCCCACGGGAGAAATTCAGGCTCACTGCAAGTGCACGGAAAGCCTTGGGCCGTAAACTGTACCAGGCACTGTCCGGCTAGGCATGTGGTAGAGTCCTCTAAACCCTAAACCCTCGTAGAGTGCATCGTGCCGGCAACTCCAAAGCCGAGAGGAGCAGGGCCTGGTAGAGGCCCCTTGGCGAGTTGGCCCTCGAAAAGATGTAGGATGCCGAAGTATGTGGGACCATGGCTATGTTAATTATGTTGAAGTGCAGAGGAGATCACTGGAGTAGTGGCAATAGTCGTGATTCAGATCAAAAAAAGGGCCAACGTGGCCTGAACGGCTGGATCTTCTATCTCAAACTCCCTTCAGAAGATGAGGTGCTAATGACTGTCCTGGTCAGCTCTGACCACCGCTGTACAAGAAGGCTCTGCGCGACTCTGCCAACGAAGTACAAGAAAAGCACTCTGCACTTGGCCTGTCGGCACATCGAAGAAGTTCATGACAGAGCTTCGTTGCACTTATTTGCTTGGCCTGCTGTGTCCGCACTCAAGCAAATAGACCCAAGGCCAACATCCGAAAGCTGATCCAAATCCTAAATCTAAACCGAAACAAGCCTGCCGCCATAAATCCCAAGCCTGAAGCGCTGCCTAAACCCTAAACCCCAAACCCCAGCGAGGCTCTTCCAGGGAGGTCCGGCAGCTGGCCGCCGAGGCCCAGAAGACCCTCGCACGGCGCGCCCGCGACAGCGGGAGGGAGGGGAGCCAGGAGCCGGAATTCGGGGTTGGTGGGTGTTTAAGGTTGCAAACTATGCACCGCACCAAGGTTGTTCTTCTGTCGGCCTGTCTGCCTGTATGTATGTCTGTCTGCCTGCTTGCCTGCCTGAGGCAGGCCGCGAGGTGCGAAGTGGGTGGGTGGGTGGGTGGGTAGGTAGGTGTGCATGAAGGTAAGTCTGTACGTGTATGTACGTATGCATGTATGCATTCAGGTTGCTAGGCAGGGTAGGCAGTAGGGTAGGTAGGTAGGTAGGTAGGTAGGTAGGGAGGGAGGGAGGGAGGGAGGGAGGGAGGTAGGCAGGTAGGTGGGTGGTAGGTGAAGCCAAAGGTCTTTAATCTGATCTTCAGCAAAGTAGCAAACTCATGCGCTTAATTCCAGCCACCCCGCACCCAAACCCAAATCATCACGGTACCGACTGAGCTCTTAAGCCGCAATCGATTTTTCTCAGAAGGAGGGGCGGCAGCAGCGGTCTGCCGCAGCCTACTTTTGCGCCCGCACCTACCTCGACATGCACAGCGCTGAGCTGATACGTTTTCGTCGGGCTTGTGGTTAGAAGTCGATTTTTGGAGTGGGCAGCTAAGGCATGCTGCAGCTTCTAGTCATTCAGGATGCTCTCAGACATCCAGTCGGTAGCAGGACCCTCCTTGTACCCTCAAACAGTGGTTTCTGGTCCCGACTAATGGGTATTTGGGGTCTAGCAGAGGCCCTCTCTGCCACTGACAGGCTTAAATACTAAATTCAACAAACTCAAGCACACCTCAACTTCGATGCCTACTACTTCCCTGAGACGGGTTTTTGTTTTGCAATTGAAATTGTGCCTGGAGCACGCGCGCGGGAGTTGGGGTGTTGGTGAGCTGCAATGTTTTAAGGATTTGGGCGTCTGTGTCGGGTGAAACACACGAATGGCATGAGTAGGCCACCTTCATGCACAGCAGAGGTTCAGCGACGAGGAGAAAGGGGAGAAGTGGCTGAAGCGAACCATAAGCTTGGAGGCAGACTTCCTGTATGCGCGGGTGGCTTTGATCCAGCTGTTTCTTGGCGTAACTGGTCGCCTTTCATACTGTCAACCTTCTAGTGTACTCCAGATTTGTGCCCTGAAGTTCGGACATATTGCTACGAAGGCCATGTGACCATACCACGGAATCTGACGTAGCCCGTCCTCCATTGTCGATCGGCACGGACTGGAAAGGGTCCCCTCCGCGGTCCCGAGGTCAAAACAAAGGTAGTATTCAATCGGCCAAGGCAGTGCACAGAATTTTACAGCCCCACTACCCCGAAGCCTTCTGCCCAGCTCTTTACCCCACTCTTCGAACATCGTCAGTGGCAGAAGTGCCCGCAGTTGACAGGCTCTTCCGCCAGCAGCGCCATCTCGAAGCGTATAACGAGGCAGACCCCATTCTGGTAATTTTGGCCTTCAGTTGCAAACAAAAGAATACTTGGCCCAGGCAAAGCCACCAAGCACAAATATTGAATATGCAGAATGCATATTGAAACAAACCCTAGGCG
The DNA here is from genome assembly GCA_905231915.1 of Symbiodinium necroappetens. Taxonomy (NCBI): domain Eukaryota; class Dinophyceae; order Suessiales; family Symbiodiniaceae; genus Symbiodinium; species Symbiodinium necroappetens. The sequence goes on along the minus strand of CAJNJA010018871.1, from coordinate 3,370 downwards.
TAGCAGCACTTTTTCGATTCAACCTTGGGCTTTGCGCTAGGCTTCCTGAAACAAAAACCGTAGAAAGCCTCCTCCTGCAAAAACGGAGTATGCCAAGTCCCTATCAAACATATCACCCCGTTGTCCATCCACTAACCTAGTCGCTTCATTTGCCTCAAGTTGAGGGATCGAGGAGTGTCTGTGGAATCTTGTATAACATATTCAATAAATATAAATATAGATATAAATAAATATGAATATAAATATAAATATGTGTATATATATATATGTATATATATATATACACATACACATTTCAGTGTCATGACTGCCATGATTCTCGTTACTTTCTTGCTGCTACAACTACATAACTGCGACTGATCGTGATCGTGAACCTTCCTTGCTAGTCTTCGCACAACTGTTTTGACAAGCAAACTTTTTCCGTCATACCCTTTTGCAGCAGGCTTCTCTCGCCCGGGACTCACGGCGACGGCAGTTCCGTCATGCCCTAACCCCCATATAAACCCTAAATCCTGTTATATACATGGTTCGCCTGACGACTGGGCGCAAGGCTCGCAGGCTCCAGGGCTGTTGCCGTTTGGTGCGTAGGCTCCCTGAGACACGGTACGTCCTAAGTACCGCCATGGGGAGATACCTACCTAAACCGTGTCTAGAGTAATTCTTACAATACTAACCAAACTCTCTATACCATATATACATATATGTATATATATATATAGGTACCGAAGACCCTTTGGGGGCACATGCCAACTGCAGATATCCCGAAATGCAGAGCCGTAGCCCAAACGCTGGAACTGAGCCGAGCCCTCAGGCCCCGTTCTCCTTTCAGGCGGTGGCGAGCGAGTCCCTGGATCCTCCGAAGTTGCGACTCTTCATGGATCCGTGGTGAAAGTTGGTGCGTGAGATTGTCTTTTGTTGGCGTCGGACTCAGTGGTTGTGGTCGCAATCGCAAAAAAGCAATGGCAAGCAGTTGCTAATAGGCATGGTTTTCCTGTTACACCACATCATCAGCATTTGTTATCAACCTTAGTACGAGCGGGATTCGAACCAGCACCAGTAGCAGCGGCAGCGGTAACAGTAGCAGTAGCAGTAGCAGCAGGGGTACAAAGTAGCAGTCGTCGTAGTGCTGTGGTTGTGGTTGTGATTGTGATGGTGGTGGTGGTGGTGGTGGTGGTGGTGGTTGTGGTTGTGGTTGTGGTTGTGGTTGTGGTTGTGGTTGTGGTTGTTGTTGTTGTTGCTCTCACTGCTGCTGCTGCTGGTTCCGTAAATTCTGTCTGCAAATATATCCGGATGCATCCCTGCTTTGGCGTTCCAGCTTGTTTGAAGTCTGTCTTAATTGCGATAGACTATTGCTAAGCTGCCCAGCAACTTTACAGAACTGAGGACAGCGGCCCTTTGCATGTCGCTTGGCATGACCGCAGCATTGCCACCACTTCGAGAATGGAAGGTTTTGGATGTTTTGGTGAATGTCTGTATACAGTTTACAATATCTTGCCCTGCTTTACATAACTTACCTCATGTACCTCACGTTACCGTGAGTTACCTGAGCTTCCCCGACCTTTCCTTCCCCCTGCCCTACTCTACCTTACCGTTCGTTACCCTGCCGGTTTGTACCTTGACATGGACATTACTTTCGCTTCCGCTGTGCCAGCCCTTACTCTCACCTTTGTTTTTGCTCTGACCTTTACATGCACTTTTTTGTCTTGCCTTACCTTGCCTGCCTTGGCCTTATCCTCCCTTTCACTCTCCTACTGTAACCGTTACTCTTACCTTTAAGTTTGCAAGTAAGGACTTTCCAATACCTCTGTCCATCCTGTCTTGTCTTACCTTGCCTTGGTTTGCCTTGCCTTCCTTCGCCTCATTCTTATCATACCTGGTCTTTTGATTGTCTCAAAATGGGTGTTTTCGTGATTCTTCCTGTAACTGGTGTGGATGTCTTTATCACACCTGATCCCATTTTGTCAGTAGTATATACTGTGTAGTATTACATCTCAGTACATGATATGAATACTGGCAATGGCAGAGGAATTTGCAGGTGTTCATGTGATTAAGTTTCAGAAAATGACGAACCCCGATGTTGACCCTGAGTGGTTGGACCCTGAGTATAGGGGTTCCTAGCTAAATTGGTACCCGTTCTGTCAAAACACCACCATCTCGAGGCGTGTGATCTGCCACTGCTCCTCAGCAAAGCCATCTACTACATGTACCAGGGCCGCTGTTGAGCAGAGATTTTGTTTGCCAGAAAGGCGTATAGTTGGTACTAGTTGGGGTTGCCCTACACTTAGTTCTCCAATACCTAAACTTTAAACTTTTGGGGTTTATTCTGAAAGTTTAATATTTTGTTTCCCTGGCCTGGCTTTTTGGGGAAGTAGGTACATCCTTAGACCCGAACCCTTAACTCTGCATCCTTAAACCCGAAACTTAAACCCTGCGACCTTAACGGACATCGAAGAACGCCCAGGTACGCCGATGCAGCCCTCAGAGACTCGGATGTCAAGAGGTAGCACTACTATAGGAATATAGTATACTCTTAATGATCTTCTTATAAATCATACCATTCTCCGTACCCCAAAACCCTCTTTTACCTGTGGTGGGACCTCTATTAGAGAACTCAGGGTATCAAACTGGAGGCTTCGGGGGTCAGGATTCGGTGCGCTCAGATTCTGAGGTTCCCACAGAGGCTTTAGGTCTTAGGGCTTGTAAGGTTTAGGGTTTGCGTGAGAAGCCTGCTGCAGAAGGGCCTACTTTAGGGTTTGGGTTCGACAGAAAGGAATTCCTTGATGCACCTGTCTTCCCAGAGGCTCCTCAGTAGTTCCTTTTGGGGATTAGTTTATAGGATNNAGGAACTACTAAGGAGACTATGGGTTAGGACATGTGGCAGAATTGCCGATCGAGTCTGCGATCAGTCTCCCTGCGCCGACCCACGACCTGAGAAAGTTCCCCGAGAGCCACTGTATCTTGTAATCGGTTTCCCGTCTCATCGGGGAAGTTGACGGCCTTGCAGCTATCCCATTTCCGAACCTATGCAACAAAGACAAGTCCAACTCCTCTACTTAGGAACCTACCCCGAAGACCCAAATCACCAGCCCGAAACGCTCGAAGCCCGAAACCCTCAACTCTAACCTTGGTCGACCCCATACTATCAAAGAAGCCCCAAAGCCCGAAGAGCAAAGCAAAAGGACCACGGCTGTTGAACGATGGCACGTGGCCCCGCCGGGAGATACTCCTGGACCTGCATTTAAATATAGGAAATTGAGGGATTGTTTGTCGAAGGATTTGTTTCCGGAAGTAGAACAGAAGTTTTTGGGAGTCGGGATTCGGGGGTGATAGAGATTTCGGCATCAAAAGGTTTGGGGGGGGGGGGGGGGAA
>CAJNJA010018869.1:0-10423 GCA_905231915.1 Symbiodinium necroappetens | reverse complement strand
GTATGGTCTGCTTGGAGCTGGGTGTGCACGGGTTTAAGGCTTAGGGGGGCTTTCGGGGTTAGGGGATGGTGGGTCCGTTCAACCCTAAGCATAAAAACCACTCAGAACAGGGCAACGGGGGATTCACGTGGAATTCACTCTTCATAAGCACAAAAAAGTGTACACGTTCAGTTCTAAAAGGGCTCATATTACAATTATTCCAAAAGGTTTAAAGTGCAGTCATTCAGCTACTAAGCACTGCAACGGTCTGACATCCGTAGATGAGTGGCAGCTCTCGCTGTAAAGGGCCTTGACTAGACCCTAAACCCGGCATCATCCTGACCCTAAACTGGATTCTGAAGAAAGACTATACATCCCTATTATGGTAACTTAAATAAAATCCCTTAACAAGAAACAAGAACCCAGTAAACCCGAGACCCCAAACGCTACGTAGGCCAAAGGCCCAACCCGTGGCCTGCAGCGCAATCACGGCCCAGACCAGCGAGGAGTAGCCTGCCGGCTGCCGGCAGTCGTCAAGGAAATGATTGTGAAAGGAGCCCCGAAGGAATGAGGAGAAGAAAAAAAGGAATTGAGGATTGAACCCTCAACCCTCACCCTAAACCTACCTCAGCCGTGGAATTGTATTTTTCGCAGATCCTTCGACATGAATGACCTCGGTAGGTAAGGGGCCTTAATACATAGAATCGGGGCTTTTGGTTTCATTGTAGCAGAGGGGCAGTTCTCTAAATTAAGGTCCAATGTTTAGATCCCCGATACAGTACGGTAAGCTTGTAAAGAAAGAGCCTAAAAGGTACCCTCGAGAACTACCCATAGAAGTAACCCTTATAGCATCCGTATAGAAACCCTACAGCAACCCTTATAGATCCCTTTAAGGAACCCTTAAGCCATAGTATATGTCTGTTAAGGAGCCCCAAGGAATAAGACTGGCACCCCTAAACCCTAAACCCTAAACCCTAAACCCTGAACCCTAAACCATATCTGAGGCCCTATCTTCGACTCTTTAGACCTCATGGGCTCTGACGTTCAACCAGCCTTGACGCAGAATTTTGAAGAAAATGTGCAGGGTTTAAGGTCTAGGGTTTAGGATCCCGGGCTTTAAGTTTTAGGGTTTAGGCCGGAATAATCGGTCTAGGGAAGTCTGCAAAAGACCTCTGTTAGGTACCCAGCAGCCTTTATGATCAAATCAGGGCCCCAAAGCCCAACGCCCCACATAAAAGCGGGTTACAAAAACAACATTAACGGAATACAAGAATCCGAAAACGAAAAGTTGAAGGAGCCCTCAAACATTAACGGAACCAAGAAAACCTCAAAGGAAACCCGGTAAACAGCAAAAACCATACGGGCGCTCGTAGGTGCGCCTTGCAGGAATCCATCTTGCCGAATCTGGTTGCCATCCTGCAATAAACACGGGACTTTGAAGTAACCAGGGAGAAAAACGTATAGACTTTTGTTTTATAATGGTTCCTTTAAGGAACAGGTCCAAAAAAAATATTCAAGTATGGTACTCCAGAACCCAGAACAGGAGGCGACCGAGAGGCCGTTTGGAGGGGTTTAGGGTTTAGGGTTTAGGGCTTAGGGTTCAGGGCTTAGGGTTTAGGGTTTGGGGTTTTTTTTATCGAGGTTTCGTGTGGGATTTTGCAGGCTTATACGGGTAGTATAAGGACCAAGATCATTAGAGAAAGGTGTTATAAGGGTTGTCTAGGGTTTGATGCTGGGACCGGCGTATCGTCGAGGAAAAGTATATAAGGACGATAATACAGCGGGATACTTATTCCGAACCCGATGTAATAGAACGGTTTCGGGCTGTATAAGAGGTCCGGAAGGGGTCCTGTCAAGGGTTCGAGCGCAACATCCTCTGACGGCCCTCCACGACGTTCCTTTAGGGGTCCCTTTGTCGGCTCTGTGCGGGTTAATGTAGAAGCCTGACTTCTTTTTCCTATTCCTTATAGGGCTCCTTGTCACAATTAAAGTATGATGTCCCCACGGCCTGTGTTTTCGGGGGTTTAAGGTTGTGCAATAAAATGAAAGCCTGAAGCTTGGTGCTTGGGGTGTGGTAGGGGCAGGGTTCACAGACTCCGCGAGCCCCCACACCCCCGCAGACATCCAAATTCACCATGACCGCCATCATCCTTACCCATAGGCTCCGTAGTAGTTCCTTTTTGTGATTTGTATTTAGGATCCTATAAGGTAATCCCACAAAGGAACTACGTCGGAGTCTATGGGTACTTTTCACCACCACAGGCATTGCCAACATCGTCATTTCAGAATCAGCACTAGTTGCCGTAAGCATCGTCATCCCAGTCAGCTTCCTCGTCCTCAGCAGCAGAGATATCCGAATTCCATGATCTGCCATGTTCATTCTCTCTGCAAATATATACTCTGACCTGTTCCTGTCGAAGCTTGACTGCAGATGCCAAGCATCTAACCCCCAGGAAAAGTCAAGCTTGCGTCGTCAAACCATAACTTTGAGTTCCGATTGAGCTCCAGGTCATCAGGGGCTGCATAAGTGGAATAGTCGATCTGGCTATATGTCTACTGTAGACTTACTATCTGTTAATTCAGAATGTATCATACGATGATACATTCTGAATAAAGGATAGTAAGTCGACTACAGTATACAGGGACTACACTGGGAATGTCTTGCGTCAAACCATGCAGGGAACCTGAGTGGGTCACGGAAAATCTCGGACATCGATTTAGGGTTTAGGCTTTAAGGTTTAGGGTTCAGGGTTTAAGGTTTCGGGTTCAGGGATTAGGGTTTAGGGTTTAAGGTTCAGCAAGCGTCAAAAGGGCTGTTTACATTCGGAGACCACGACAGCTATCAAACTTACACTTAACCTGAAACCAAACCTGAAGCCTCAGCCGCTAAACCCAACCCTAAACCCTAAACCCTAAACCCTAAGCCTCGAAACCCCACAAACTCCGAGTCCCGACCTGCAACTTCATTCAGGGCTCAAGCTCACAGCCCCCTTCGCCCGTCAGACAGCATAACATCGCAGAGTATCGGAAAGCATAGTTTAGCATAGCATGGGACAGCTCCAGCATTACCGCTTGGCGACGCTGGCCCCGTGCTTTCGGGTTGAGGGTTCGGGGTTTAGGGGTTCAGGGTTCAGGATCTGTGGAATAGAAAGAATCAGGCCCTAAGCCCTAAACCCCAAGCTCTAAACCCCTAAACCCCTAAACCCCTAAACCCCTAAACCCCTAAACCCTATAAACCCTAAACCCTTAAACCGCTAAGCCCTGCGGGGGGGGGGGGGGTTCCAGGGTTTCAGGGGCCTCGGGGCTTATGATCAAGAAACCTTGCAGCGCAAGGGAGATTCGGGGTTTCTTGACTGTTGTGCTAAGGGTTTAGGAGTACTAGGGTTTAGGGGTGCAGAAATTTCGGGTTTAGGGTTTAGGGGTGGAGGCCCTAAACCCTAAACCCCTAAACCCCTATACCCTAAACCCTATAAACCCTAAACCCTAAGGGCCTAAGGGTATCGGATTCAGGGAATTAGGACTTCTTGACGCTACGGGCTTGGAGCTTTTGCAATGCCAGAAGTGCCCTTAAGGGCGATGGCAAAGAGCACGCCTGCATGTAGCAGCCGATGTAGGCCAGTATTCCACCGAAGAAGGCTAGCTGAATATTCCTGCAGGCAGGCGCAATAGCACAGCGAAGGGTCATGTAGGAAGCCCAATTCTGGATTCGACTGTTTCCTTCATGCCTGCTCTATGCACGGAGTGTGCGCTGCACCGCTATGCCCCTTACTCTTTGCACTTACAGTATCCCTTACATAGCAACCCTTAACTTGGCTATATAAAAAGCCTCTAGACTCGTTTAAAGTCGCCTTCAGTCCGGGCCCGGATTCGAAATGCGGAGTTTGGGAGGAGTTTGAAAAAGGTGCCTTTAGTAAGTCAACCGTCTGGCTGTAAGGGACCCTACCCAAGGGTTCTCCATGAGGGGTACCAAAAAGAGCTCTAGTTGGAATAAGGTTTTGCTGGGTATATCAGTCTGGTAGAGGCTATGACTTGGTTCCTGAGTAGCCTCTTTGAAACAAGGGTACCCTTTTAGTAAGGGGGCCCTAAAATAAAAAGGGCAAAAGGGTACCACTCAGGGACCTAGATGATAAGGAAGCCTGAGGAATAGTCGTATTTTAAGTGCTCAGGCCCCCCTGTGTGGCGGCCTAGGGCTTAGGTCACCAGAATAGACTCCAGGACCACCTACTGTGGCCTTTGCGGCGCTTGATCGCTTCCCCAATTTACTAAACACCCCCCCTAACAATACAAACACTTTGTAGCCAATCCTCCCGAAAGCATGCTCTGCCCTTTGAAACCTACGGCTCAGGGTTTAGGGTTTAGGGTTTAGGATAGGGTTTAGGGTTTAGGGCCTATTCTGACTCAGGAGGGAAGTGATTCTGTGAGGGGGCCCATGGGCAGGCGGCGAAAATCGCACAAAAATGACATTCAAGATCATAAGTTTTCCATAGAAATCACTGATTTTTTTCTGAATTTTTGTGAGACGGCACTCCGGGCCTTCCTCACCGTCTGAAGAGGAAGGCTCTCTGTCCCTATCAATGGCATGAGCTGCCTGCCTCCCTTTCGGATTAGATAAGGTTTCTACAAGGGTTCTTTGTCACTCTTTCCATCACTTCACGGTGTAGGGTTTAGGGGTTAGGGTGAATAATGGTTAGTGTTACTTTTGCTATGACAATTCCCATTATTAGTGCTATCATTCTTATCCAAATACGACAAGAGAGCTTAAAAATAAACCCTAATCATCAAAACTCTTTTGGGTTCACTGGGGGCGGCCGGGGGGGGCCCCCCAATTTAATGTTAGCGAGAAGGATTCAATCTCTCGCAACCCATCACGACCGGTACGCCAGCCCGCCGTTCCAGCCCTGCTCTGCCCTGTCCTGAGGCACAAACCCTACAAGGAATAGGTTTGGGTGGTTTGGCCGCCTTATACGACGTGGGTGGGAGAAAAGGGGAAAAGCTTTGTTTAGACCGGCTTTCGCAGCTTGTCGCCATAGTACGATGCACTCGACACCACCTTGTCGCACACACGCTATTCTACGGCAAACCCCTAAACCCTAAACCCTAAAACCCTAAACCCTGAACCCAAACATTCAAACCTGAACCCCAGACCCTGATCCCAAGCCTCATCCAAATGGAAGAATCCGTCTGCTTCAGAATCTTCTCCAAGTACACCCCGGCCAACCTGACACCCCGGCTGCCAGCTTCAAGGTTTCGGGTTTAGTGCGCAGGCTTCGGGGCTTACGGTTCAGGGTTTAGGCTTTACGGTCCTGGGCCTGGTTTAGGGTTTAGGGGCAGTATGTGCGTAATGACACAGTCATCAATTGACTCCACTTCTTCTTTAAGCCCGCAGTTCATCACGCTTCGGGCGTAGAACTTTGCTCTAACGCGAACCCCCAAACTCTAAACCCCAACCGTACACCTACGCTACATACACTAACACCCTAACACCCTAAACCCCCAATTCCAAGGCTCCGAACACCTTCAACCTCTAACCCTTCCAAGCCCAAACTAAAGAGACAACGGCAAAAAAAACATCTAAAGAGCGCAAAGACCTTATAAACTCCCTTGGAAAGCAATAAACCCTTAAGCTCTAAAGCCCTAGACGCCAAAACCCTAAGCCCCTAAACCCCCCTAAACCCTAAACCCTAAACCCCTTCTACGACCCCAAAGCTCCAAAATCCTAAGCCGCGGGGACACCCGGAGGTCGCACAAGCGGAGAGCACGGCCGCGAGACCAACAGCTGCGTTGCCGCCGCTGGGCGAGGAGGCCTGTTTGCGTTTTGGGGTTTAGGGTTTGGGGTTCAGGGTTTGTCTTTAAGGGGCTGTTTTTGGTTTTGATAGAGATGTACAAGGGTCCAGAGGGGCTGCTATATGGCTACTGCGAGGGGTTTTCTCGAAGACTTCGGCGAGGGTTGTGTGTAGGTTTTGGGCTTTGCCTCTCAGAAAACCCTAAACCCTAAACCCTAAACCCTAAACCCTAAAACCCTAAACCCTAAACCCTAAAACCCTAAAACCCTAAACCCTAAACCCTTTAAAGGCCCTGATGGTTCAGAGCTTTGGGGCTTCCGGGGGTCGGCTGAGGGGTTTAGGGTTGAGGGTTGAGGGTTTCGCGGCCACCGGTTCCCTCTTGGGGCTACAGAATCTATGTAGTCTTTATTGGGTTTTTGAATATATATAAAGAATAATAAGAACAATAAGAACAATAAGAACAATAAGAACAATAAGAATAATAAGAATATAACAAGAATGTAAAATTGTAGCCGATAAGGATCCACCAGTTCTGCCAGGTCTCGCAGATCCCTGAATCCAGTGATACGGAGAGGATGCCTCTAGCGGTGTACTTACGAGCGGTGTGGCCCCATGGGCCTGAACTTAGTAGGCCTTCGGGCTTTGGGGTTGTGGAATTAGGGGTTTAGGGGTTTAGGGGTTTGGGGTTTAGGGTTTAGGACTTTAGAGGTTTAGGGCTTAGGACTTTAGAGGTTTAGGGGTTTAGGGTTTAGGGTTTAAGGGTTCAGGGTTAAAGTTTAGGGTTTAGGATTGCTCCTGTCGCAGCTTGTGAGGAAGGTGCATACGTAGTCGCTGTGCCTTGTTGCATGCGTATCCTTACACCTAGTAGGTTGCAACCGATCTTCGCACGGGTTCTACCGTCAGGTACACGGCTATAATATGAAACAGTAGAATAACCGAATATCGTATTCTGTAATATACTGTAATAGAATGCAAAAGAATATAGCCGAATGTAGTAGACTAGAATTAGAATATACTCTGCCATACAGTAATATACTACGATAGAGTATAGCATACTTCCCCAAACCTTAAATCCTAAAACCCCAACATCAGCACTGGACCGCGCCGCAAAAGCCCCGAAATGAAAACTGGAGCCCCTAAACCCTAAGCCCCAACTCACCAAAACCCAGTCCACCCTAGTTCAACTAAACCCTACAGCCTAAACCCTGATCCCTAAATCCGAAACCCTGAACCTCACAACTGCTGAACTCAGAAACCCCTCCGACTCTGCACACCCTTTTGAACCTTTTAAGCCTGATGAGAGCATAGTCAACCCTTCTTATCCCCTGGTATAAAAACTCTTCTAGATAACCTAATGAACCTGTAGAAGCCACCTTGAAAACCATTATATATGAACCTGTGTAAAAGCTTCAACGATCCAGAGTTTAGGGTCTTAGGGTTTCGGGTTTAGGGCTTAAGGCTTAGGGGGGGCCTTCGTCTCACCCCGAGGCAGCTGGATCAGGGCGACCCCGGCAAAGAGGATGAAGAGGGCGCCTGTGCTCTACGGAAGAGGGGGGCCTTGAAGCTTTCAGGTTTTAGGGGCCTGGGGCGTGGGATGTGGGGTTTAAGGAGTGTTGGGTGTTTCGGTATTTTTGGGGCTTTAGGCTTGGCGTTTGGAGTGGGGGGTGTGGGGCTGTGTGGGGTTTACGGCTGCTGGCTTCGGGGCAACGATGCTTGCAAGTGCATCTTCCTGCTAGGGATACTCAGCGTATAGTAGCCCTTGTAAACCCCCTCGAGACGAACCCTTGAAGCAACCCGCGGGGAACTAAGGGATTTCGTCGCCCTCAGCGCCAACCCACCGAAAGCCCAAACCAGCCCCTCTTTACAAACCTTGTAACCAGCAGCGAAACCTAAGCCCTAAACCCTAAAACCCCAAATCCTAAACCCTAAACTCCAGATCCTAAACCCTAAAGCCCAAATGCCAAACCCCAAATCCTAAACCCTTAACCCGAAATCCTAAACCCTCAACCCAATTGTCTCCGGAGTTCCGAGCTTGACAGCCGGGATGCACCACTTCTCCAGCCCAAGAGACTGACGGGTGGAAACTCTTGGGTTTCGGTGGTATGTAATATTTTAGTATTGTGTGAAAACATTTTTTCGGTGTATCAAAGTACATATGCCATGGGGTACATTCTAGCAATGATATAGTATGTATATATATATATATACATCGTGGTGTCTTATAGTATAGTATGGTGTATGTTGTGGTATGTTGGGTGTTTATCCGAAAGCGGCTCCAGCGTTTAAGAGGCTCGAAATATGTTTCCCAGCAAGAACGTCTGTAGGCTTGAGGCTTAGGGTTTAGGGTTTAAGGTTTCTCAACCAGCCATGAACATATAGCAAGGCTTGCGAGTACGGTACAAGAAAGGTGGGTTACAAGGCGTAAAGGATGCCCAATGCTGAAGAGGGGGTATAGTCTTGTTTGGGTGTAGAGTTTAGGGGCTTATGGTCCAAAGTTTTTGCGGCGATGAGGGTCCTATCGTCGGAACAACCACCCAACGTTTCCAAGGCTGGAGCAGCCTTGGTGGGGTCTGGGGTGGTTCGGTTACTAGGATTTAGAGTTTAGGGTCTAGGGTTCGGGGCTTACGGTAAATAAATGAATAGATTTCAAGTCTTCAGGAGCCTTACAGAAGCATCAAGCAAACATAATGGACGCCCTTTACACCCAGAACCCATGACATGAAGCGGTTGGCCTTGAGTTTTAGAGTATATGGGTTTTGTGCCCAACAAAAAGTCCACCAATCCCTGCTTCCGAAAGGTCAAGTATTACACCCCAAGACTGCCGGTCAAACGGCACGACAAAGGAACCTGAACAGCGAATACTTTAAATTGGGTTTAGCGCGTAGTAGTAGTAGTAGTAGTAGTAGAAGTAGTAGTAGTAGTAGTAGTAGTAGCAGCAGCAGTAGTAGTACGAGTAGTAGTAATAGTCGTCGTCGTCGTCGTCGCAGTCGCAGTCGTAGCTTTGAGCTTTCCACGAAGCGTGACATCCAGTCAAGCGACGAATGCTTTTGGCAGCCTCACCGGCCCTCTCCGCCATCTCATATCTTCCCCCATCGCTGCCGCCAGATCTCGTTCCTCCGACGGCGTCAGGCGGCGTCGGCTTTCCCTGTTCATGTGGTCCATCAGACCGAAGATGCCGATGCCTGTGCCCTCTGTTCCTGCTCCTTCTCCTGCACCTGAACCTGCCGCGGGCTCAGACACAGAGGATTCACTCGGCAACCACCGGGGCGGGTCGTCCCTGATCTCCAAAAGATTGGGATGGCACCGTTCATGTGGCCGCATGGCCCTCATGCATGGCACATATGTCAGCATGTCGCCGGTGAACCCTGTGCTCCTGTGCTCGTTGAGGGTCCTTGTAATCCTCGAGGAGAAGTCGTGGGACAAGCTCTGCTGTGCGGAGGTGGTCCTGCCGGTGGCGCTCCCGGCTCCGGGTGTGCAGTCTCATCCGACCTTTCCGACATCGTAGTGCAGTGTCCTTGTCCGGTGCGAGGTTGCCTCCTTTGAGCCAAGCGACAGACGTGATCGAAACCGAGTAGAAACAAGCGCTTACAGCAGCTGCGCAGCCGATGTTCTACAGTCAGCTCGCCAAAGCGGGAGGTGACCTCCCAAAGAACAGGCAGAGGCCGTCGGCGTCTAGGCTTCCTACGTGCTCGCCTTCTAAAATGCAGCTAGACACGCATTCGCCTTTTGCCAAGACACTGAACAAATGGAGGGCTGCGGGTTGGACTTACAAGGCGGCCTGTGCTGAAGACGGCGGCATCCGGGTGGGCCGCATGGGTCTCATCGTCGAGTTCAGCACCAATCCAGCTGGTCCAAAACTCCAGGTTTAGATTCAGTTCCAGGAGAAACCGCTTGCGAGGGCCACAAGTGTGCCACCCAAGGGGGGTAATATAATCGACACCAGTTGTCTAGGGAGACTTCGTTATGGAGCTCTGGGCCTGTTGTGTTGAAGTACACGACCTGGGTGTGCCTTCGATGTCCAGTTCCGATCCCACTCGTTGAAAGAGTCGATGTTTCGTACATATCCCCCGGCAGTTGCCAGCATGCACTCTCCAACGTACGACAAGAAATGTCTACCCTGAGTTTCTCGGGCGAAGAGCGCTCTTGCATATTCACCCATATCATCCAATGGAATTTTGTCATGATTAGGGATGAATGCAGATGGTTCCGCAGCAGCTTGTCTCGTGCTCTCTCCAGATAGCCACTGCTCTCCTGTGCAAAGAACCATACTGCAGCGCCGAGAACGAGGATCCTTGTCATATTCCGTCGTCCGCCATAGCCGGAAATGGTTCACTGCACTGGATCGCGGCTAGCGGACAAGGGGTGCCCGTTGGGGTGCTCAGACCTGTTAGTGGCTTACGTTCCGAAAAGTCGAGCCCCCTTTTTGTCGCGGCCCTGCCGCTTCACCACTGACGGCCGAGATGCTTGTCGTAGTCGTAGTCGTAGTCGTCGTCGTCGTCGTCGTCGTCGTAGTAGTAGTAGTAGCAGTAGCAGCAGCAGCAGGAGTAGGAGTAGTAGTAGTAGTAGTAGTAGTAGTAGTAGTGGTCGTCAGTGGGGTAGTGGTAACGGTAGTGGTGATGATAGTAGTAGTCGTCGTCAGTCGTAGTAGTGGTGGTAGTAGT
>CAJNJA010018868.1:0-10206 GCA_905231915.1 Symbiodinium necroappetens | reverse complement strand
TTTAGGGTTCAGGGTTTAGGCAGGCTAGTACCAGCGGGGCCCCCACGTCTGCGAATCTGCCGATCTGGAAGCTCTGCCTTTCAAGATCTTGGAGGACGTGAGTAAATGTTCTGATTGCCCAGGGTCCCCCCCAAGCACCTTAATTTCCGAAAAGCGACATCCTTCTAAGCAGCGAAATGTACTTGGGCGCCTTGTTGGGGGGTGTCAGTGCTTGATGAGTTGAAGCCGTAACCACAGCGCAAGCGAGACTTCATGGACTTGGAGTATATGTTTCTGCCTTCGGACTTAGCGGTGCAAAGCTTCGGGGTAAGACTTCGTCAAGAAGCAACAGGGTTTTGGACTCCTCAAGCATCACTCGAGATGGGCTGTACCTCCGAAGGACCTCCTATGCTTTCGTGTCAAGAGGGAGAAAGGAAAGCCCGCAAAGCTCTAGTGGGTGAGCTCCCTAAACCCTCAACCCTCAAACTAATGTTGTTGGGCCTCTCTGTTGCACTCCATACCCTTTTAGCCTTGCATAGATCTTCAGGCTTCTGGCATCGACAGGATGTCCGCGCCGCAGCCCCCCGCAGCTTTCTACTCCATCCGTGTTAGATTCAGCTGACTGCATTAGCTCGGTCGAGCGGGAAAATCGGGGTTCAAGCTTTGCAGTGTTTCCCCATCTCTAATAGAGTCGACTCCAGTTCCCCTGTTGCAGGACTTTATACCCTCCAACCCCTGACTCCCAAAGACAAATCGGAATCCCCCCAACCCCCCCCCAACCCCCCCCTCCCCATGCGCTGATTGGTTTCACCGGCGCCATGGCTACGTCACGATGGCCAGCGAAGCAGATGATCCTCAAACCATTGTGCCAGCAGCCTCCCGACCTCATTTGAGTGTGTCTGTGTGTCTGTGTGTGTGTGTATCGCCGTGTGCGCACGGATATTTAGCATTGTTCCCCAAACCCTCCTCTGATTGTTAAGGCTTCTATTACGTTGGTTAGGCTCGAGGTTATTGTAGAATTCGGGATTCTGCTCCTTTGGGTCTCAGAAGGTTTTGGCTTAGATTCAGTTGCTTCTGTTTCGATGGTAGGGAGGAGAAGGTGGGTTTAGTGGTTCGGCCGAAGCTAAGTTTGAGATTTAGCACTTCGAGTCCAGTGGATCGGAGCAGAGTCTGAACAAATATCAATATCAGAACTGAATGCCACCTTAAGGCCGTCTGTTTCAAGAGCTGTGCGAACGCACTTGTGCAGGCCTTAGTGGTTGAATGAAGCTAACTCAGTTTTTGACCACATAGTAGACCTGATAGCTTCTCCCGAGCCCTTTGCTGGTACGTATGCTGTAAAGTTTGTAAAGCCCGCCCTTGTCCAACACCTTGCTGCAGGACTGTTGGGATGTCTTGCCGCGGGAGCATCTTGGAGAACATGATCACGGCGATCGTGGGACTTTGGGTTATGGGTTCGGGCCAGGGTCATTCTCTCCGCATACAAGGAAGGTGCCTAAACCAGGGAGCTGCACAAGGGCCTTGTGCAATATTTCGTTCTCCTAAACTACGTACATAATGATACTGTTGATGATATTATACATATATATATATATATCCTGCATTACCTTAAGGACCCTAAACTATGGGATAGTATATTCCTTATTATGGGTAATGCAGGATGTATATCATCAACCGTATCACATATGATCACAATCTAATGGAAAACTGAAAGCCTCAAGGCCACAAGCCATCCCCCATCCAGGAGTTTTAGGGTTGGGGGTTTTGGGTTTTGGGTTTTGGGTTTTGGGTTTTGGGTTTAGGTTTAGGGTTTAGGGTTTAGGGTTATGGGGGGCTGACAAAAGTTTTTGTTCGGGGCTATGACTTGCCCTCTAAGCCAAGGTTTAAGCGGCTGTTGCTAGTCGATGCGCTGCTGGTGTGGCCAAGCCCAGCCACAAGGCGCATGAGGGTTGTGTTCAAGCCCTGTGTTTAAATCAGTGCTACCATGACAGAAGGTGGCCTAAAACACTGCTGTTTCTGCATAGCCCTGCATCCTCAAAAAGAACTTCATCCCGACCCCTTATGTAGACCCGACATACGGTTGATGATATAGATCCTGCATTACCCCTAAGAAGGAATATGCCATAATTCCCATAGCTTGGGGTCCTTGAGGTAATGCAGGATATATATCATCAACAGTACTTTACTAGATGCACGCACACCTTCCCCTCTTGAAACGGAAGGGCGCCCCTGAGCTTTCGATTGGGACCCAAGCATCCCTGGTTTAGGGTTTAGGGTTTAACCCAACGATGCCCGGCATCTCGGAGCACTAAACTCATGAACTCAAACCGCTAGAGCTACTATAAGCCCAACCCGGAATCCCAACACTTCAGCCAAAACTACAAGCCGAAAGCTTCAACTAGACGAAGCAAGTTCCGTTCAGAGCTTCTGATTTCTAGGTCTCACCTTTGTCATGTGTTCTTGTGGCTCGCAACTTTGAGTTCTTGGGTTTGGCATTTCGGCACTTTCCACTCTCTCTCCAACCGGTACGACAGGAAGCCACACTGCACGGCATCGCTGCCAAGTTTTTCCTTGGCCCCAAGTCGCTCGGGAGGGAATCCCCTCAAATTCAGGTTTAATTTGTCCTGTGGCCGGAAGGAGGTTCGACTTCTTGGGCGCATGGGTTTAGGGTTTTTGGGTTTAAGTCTTCAGGCTTTAGGATTGAGGGTTCAGGGTTTTTGGGTTTTTGGGTTGAGGGTTTAGGGTTTGGGTAGGGATTGTGGCCGGGGTTACAGCCTATCATTTTGCCATCCCCGCCACTGATCCAAATCCGTCAGCTGTCGGTTCTAAGAGGCCCCGGGCGCACTTGGCCGTAAGCCCACGCCATGATCTTTGGGTCCTTGTTGGCTACAATCTTACATGTTTGGAAAATAAAACCCAATAGTTCACTAAGGATTAACAACGATCATGTTTGACATAGCCCCAACCGGGAAGCAGCTCTGCGTCTTGATAGCTCTTGACACCCAAGACGAAAACTAGATTACAACCCTGCATTCATGCACTTCTCCGCCAGTTTTGTCCTGATTCAACCCTAAACCCTAAGCCCTACCAGAAAACACTCTCAACCCCAAAAAGCTCGAAATAGTTCAAAGAGTCGGGGCACGGGGCCTCTTCATGGGACATGTCAAGCCCATAGCCCCAAGAACCCTCAGAGTTTTGAAATCCGAATACTGCCGCGGCGGTAGGGTTTAGAGTTTGGGGTTTGGGTTTAGGGGTTTAGGGTTTAGGGTTCCGTGCAGACCGTTAATAAATGTTCGCCGCTTCGCTTTGGGCAGCCGGACCTACGGGAACCTTTACGCCCGTGCCAGGACCAGAATGAGCTCCAGTGGCGAGAGTCAGATGCCACGATCCGGGATGTCGCAGGCATGTGCTGATTTTGAGGATTTTGGGTTAAGATCTCTAGCCAAGTGAGCCCTAAACCCTCAACCCTAAAGGCCCTAAACCCTCAATCCTGAATCCTGATCCTTAAACCCTAAACCCTCAATCCGAAACTTTAATTCCCAAATCCTAAACCCTAAATCCTCAATCCTAAACTCTCAATCCTAAGCCTAATTCCCAAATCCTAAACCCTAAATCCTAAATCCCAAATCCTGAACCCAAAACCGACAATTCCTGAAATCGCCTTGGCAGTCCCTGTGTTTCAGGTGGTTTTGGGAAGTTTCGGGCTTGCAGGTTTAGGGTTTAGGGTGTATAGGGTTTAGGGTGTAGGGTTTAGGGTGTAGGGTTTAGGGTGTAGGGTTTAGGGTTGGAGGGTTTAGGGTGTAGGGTTTAGGGTGTGGGGTTTAGGGTTCAGGGTAATGACGCATCTGACAAGCCAAGATTTGTTCCTGGCTCCGCACACCCCAGCCCAACGGCATTCAAGCCCAAGCCCAGGTGGGAACAGAACACCCCTAAACACTTAACCCTTAACCCCTACCTTAACCTCCTACTTTTTTGTAGGTCCGTTTTTAATTCCATATTTAAGTGTATAAAAGAACCTACAGAAAAGTAGGTTATGGTAGCTGAAGGTCGGCCCTAAACCCTATACACCCTAGACTCCAAATCGCGACCAAAAAGCCCTAAACCTCGTAGGCACTAAATGGCACTAGACCCTTGACCTCGTCCGACAGATATCGATGTGGCCTTGGCGGTATCTGCAATCCGGTGGACGGACGTCATGGAGGACCAAGACTTACCCTAAGGCTCTAATTAAGGACTAAGGACTCATGTTTAAGGCTTTTGGGCCCAAATACCATACTTTATAAGGCTTTTGGGCTGTTCTGAGCATTAGGGTTAGTACGACGTCGATCAAGAGAGGCTCGCATGATGCGTGCTCGAAGCATGAACCCACCTACTGGCTCTACTGGCCCCTAAACCCTAAACCCTGAACCCAAAAACCCAAAAACCCAAACCCTATAGGCCCTAAACCCTACACCCTACACCCTGAACCTCAAACCCAGAATCCCAACCCTAAAACCTAAACGCCAAACCCTAAAGCCTTGAACCTTCGACCCCGGCCTGAACAGTGCACCTCCTTGAGCGCTGGTCTGAGAGTATATACGAAGTCGAAAAGTCTTATACCTTCAGCTACCATAACCTATTTTTTGTAGGTTCTTATTATAAACCCTAATATGGAGTTTATAGGGACCCTACAAAAAAGTAGGTTTTGGCAGGTTAAGGTAAGCTCTAGCTTACAGGGCGAAGTCAAGAGACTATGATCCATAGCAAGAGCTGTACCTCTTTCGGGGTGTCCGATGTCTCCTCTCCTGCAGCATGGCAACTCGCAATGAAAGCCCAAAGACGGCACGGAAAAGAAGGAGCTGATCCTTCGTGACTTGAGCCTTGTAGGGTTTGGAGTGTAGACCGACGCAGCCTAAACCTCGCGCCCCAAAAAGACCTAAGGTCTTGAAGCCTGCAGCTTGGCAGGATCTTCTTATAGATGCTCCTGGAGCTACATCTCTGTCCCCCGGCTGGCCCAACGTCGACTGAGACGCACTGCTCTGTCATGGCAGGACCTTTGAGTAAGACGACTGAACCCAAGAGTTCAAACTCCTAAACCCTAAACCCCTAAACACCCTAAACCCCGAAAAACCCTAAACCCCTAACAAGTCCAGGACTCAGAACCCCCAAGCTTGGAGCCCTTTGCGTGTACCCAGCAGTCCTCTTAAACCAGCAGTGTCGCCGTGTTTCGCTAGGCTTGCAACTCATCACCTGCCCCTTTTATTAAACACCCTCCGAATAATCAAAACACATTAGGGCGAATCCTTCCGAAATCACCCTGCCTTCTATTCAGAGTTAAGGGGGAGGCTTTCGAGGCTCCAAATACCCCTCGAGCACAGTAAGAGCAAGAGCAAATGCCAGAGCAGGCGTTAGAGCAAGAGCAGGAGCAAGAGCAAAAGCGGGAGCATCAGCAAGAGCAGCAGCAAGAGCGAAGCAAGAGCAGGTGCAAAAGCAAGCAACAGCAAGAGCAGGAGCAGGCACCAGAGACGCAGCAGAAGCAGTAGCAAAAGCCAGCGCTGGAGCAAGAGTGAGAGCAGGAGCAAGAGTACGACCCCTCAACAGTGGCAGTAGAGACAAAATTTGCCCCTATTCCCCTATTGCGGGGGAAGGGGGGTCCCCCCCGTTTAATATTAAGGGGAAGGGATTCAGAGCCCCTACACTCGGTATCTCTTACGACGAGGTGCATTTGGGCATTGCGCTATTTAGGGACCCCAGCGCCAAGTTTTGAAAGGACTATTTCCTGGAGAGTGTTCGTTCAGGTTCTTTTTTGGGACTCTTTCACTTTCGAGTTTGGTGCGTCCGCAAAGTGTTCAAACTCTAACCCTGAAGCCCTAAACCCTGCAGAAAAAGGCTCTCAAAAAAAAAGCTAAACGCAAGAGCACTTCGGTTTCGGCGTAGTGGGTGACATGGTTTGGAGTTCAGCGCTGGCTCCCAAACCGCGAGGTCTCTGACAGAACCGCAACTACGTAGTAGTAGCACCTGGTATAGTTATATAAACTATGTTATACTACGAATATGATAATTGTTGTATTATGTTATTATATTAGATTCTTATATTATTCTTCTTATTTTGTGCTTATAACTGATAGGCCTGAAACCCTAAATAATCGAGTTGTCCAGAGCCACAGGTTTTCCGATCTTTGCAGCCGTACGCGCCAGGGACAGCAGGTCCAGCTTCGGCTTTAACAGGGATGGGGTTTAAACTGTAAGGTCAGAAGAACTAGTAGTAAGCCACAGCAGTCCTATGAATATCGTAGAATCTTCCAACCCTAAACCTAAACCCTAAAACCCTAAAGCCCTAAAACCCTAAACCCTAAAACCCTAAACCCCTAAACCCTAAACCCTGAAACCTTAAACTTTGAAACCCTAAACCCTGAGCCCCAACAACAAGACACCCTGTCGTACGATATGCCCCGGGAGGCCCCTCGGGCTCCTCATGCCTCTTTTTTCTGCGTCAGCTTAACGATCTTAGGGCTTTTGGGTCCGGTTTCGGGATTTATGCAGTTTCGGGTTTAGGGTTTAGGGTTTTAGGCTTTAGGGTTTTAGGATTTCAGTTGTAGGTTAGGGTGTTGGGTTTAGGGTTTTAGTTGTTGATTGACTGGAAGTTTGGGTTTACACCGTTTAGGGGAAGGTCGTGAAGTCGAAACGTAACTTGACATTTTAGGGATCAGGGGGGTTTAGGGAGTTCAGGGGTTTAGGGAGTTTAGGGGGTTTAGGGTTTTAGGGTTTTAGGGTTTAGGGAGTTTAGGGGTTTAGGGGGGTTTAGGGATGAGGTCGTTCTTAAGGCCCTACAGCCACGAACGAAGCCAGGTCCCGGGTGTGGAAACCCTGGCAGACATGCATCCCAAGATTGCCGAGCTCATGCGCGACGGCAGTGCCCGACTCAGCTGGAGGGGGCTAGGGTTTTGGGTCTTGGGTTTAATGTTTTGGGTTGGGTTCAGGTCAACCCTTCAGGGTTCAGGGTCTGGGTGCGTTGCACACATACACTCATCGGTTTCGTTCGTACATGAAGTGCATGCCGTACTCTCCCAGAGTCTTGCTTCTGTCGCGGTGGCCGCAGACCAAGTGACAATCTCCTCTCGATTCACAGATTTAACTTTGACGGGCAAGAGCGAACATACTTCGCAAAATGAGCTGAAACCTTCCAAACCCCTAACCCCTACCATAGCCTTTTTTTGCGCAAGTCTCTCTGTGTCTGTGTATGAATGCTCAAGGCCAGGCGCTTCTTTCCATGGCTCCGCTGCGGACGGCTTACGCAAAGTTTACCTGCTTCTGAGATGTGTTTAGAGGAATCGAAGGATTTGCGGTTTCATGTTCAAGGAGCTCATCAAGCTTTCAGCCTTTAAGCCTTGGGGTGCAGCTCTAAGAACTTAACAAGCTTAAGGGTTTACGGCTCATTGTGCCGGGTCGTCATTGGGGTGAGGATCTTCGGTGTTGGAGGCTTCCGACGGCGAAGAGTTGCAGTGAGTTGTCGGGATGAGCAATGAGAAAGAGTATCTATAGCAGATATTCTGTTTCTTGTCTATGGTTAGGATATTAGAATATACAGAAGCAGGTAAACCCAGAAAGGAGCTAGAATGGAGATTGCGGGAAAGTTTGGGATTTGTGAAGACCGGCTCTTACCACAAAAGCCACCAACGTGGGCCAAAGCCCCAAGTCCCAAAGCCCTATCAGTCCCTCGACCCTGAAGATTGCAACTCTTCGTCTTAACCACGGAAGCCCTCAGACTCTAATTCAAATCTCTCGAACCCTAATGTGGGCCTAAACCCGAAACCCTAAACCCTATAAGCCCTAAACCGTAGAATGTGGGCCGTGCATCCCGGGTCCTAATGCGGCCGAGGCGCGTTGTGCGGGCTTTGCAGCTCACGCTCTTTGGCTTTCTTGGTAGGGATGTCGGGACCTTTAACCGACTTGATCTTTCTGGGTTTAGGGTTTAGAGTTTAGGGTTTAGGGAGTTTAGGGTTTAGGGCTTAGGGTTGATCTTAGTAGGTGAGCCAAATCGTGCCCTCGATCTGAATTGCACAGATCGGTGTGGGACCTTGTCCGTACATCTCGTGAGCGTGGCGGTCTCAGGACTTCGATGCCTGCCTCTGACGGTTGGTCTTGCCTTTTTGCCGAGTCGGATTTGAACCTAATCCCTAAACCCTAAACCCTCATCCCTAAACCCTAAACCCTCATCCCTAAACCCGAAACCCTAAATCTTACCAGAAGTAGCAGGTTGGAATATATGGGGGGGGGGGGCCGTGGAGACTCTCACCGCCAACGACGGTGCTAGCTGCACTACCCATAGGCCCCTAAGTAGTTCCCTTTTATGGTTTATATTTAGAATCTTATAAGGTAATCCCAAAAAGGAACTACTTAGGGGCCTATGGGAAGCTCTACAAGGAGTGCCGTGGATGCCCCGAGGGCGAAGAACCTCGAGAACTCGAGATTTTAAATTTAAGGAGCCCTAAACCCTAAACCCCTAAGCCCTAAACCCTAAACCCTATGAGCCCTAAACCCTAAACCCGAAGCGCTAAAACCCTAAGCCCTAAACCCTAAACCCTAAGCCCTGCTTTCCGAACCTCCAGAGCCTGAGATGTTATCACGGGAGCCTAACCTCGAAGGATCAAAGCAACTGGACTCTGGATCTGGAGGGTCAGGGTTTAGGGCTTATATATAGGTTTAGGGTTTAGGGTTTGGGGGTTATAGGGGTTTAGGGTTTATATAGGGGTTTAGGGGTTTAGGGGTTTAGGGGTTTAGGGTTTAGGGTTTAGGGTTTATAGGGGTTTAGGGTTTAGGGTTTATAGTTTGTAGGGTTTAGCGGGGCATATTCGGCCCGTTCTTTCTAGGAATCTGGGTTTCTTCTTCCGCTTCTGAGAGAAGTCTCGAGCCCAGCAATCCGAGACGCCCCCCCCCCCCCCACAGAACTCACCAGCCCTGCTATTCACCCCCAAACCCCGAAGCTTTCCCCCGAAACCCCGAAGTCCTGAACTCCTCGAAGTGGACCAAGGGGGCCTTTGGATCCATGATCCTAGACACATACCCTACACGCTTCTAGGGACCTAGGCACTTTTTTTCTTGGGGCCTTAAAAGGTGTCTGGGGCGCTTAAGTATAAGGTCCTTGGAAGCATCGGGATAACGTTGATCAATAATACTGAGATGCAGGTTCTTGGTTCCTTAGCTTTTGCAAGATACCTACGTAAACCCTGAAGTGAAATCTGCCTTGAAAGCTGGATCTTTGGAGAACAAGCCAGACAACTACCCCAAGCTTGAACCCTAGGCCATCGTCAGACAAGTACTCAAACCCCCGATCTTAAGCCACATAGACCTTGAAACAGACTACCCTACACCCTAAACCCTAATCCATACACCCCACACCCTAAACCCTAAACCCTAAACTGACTAGCCTCGGTGCAACCATCCTCCTCAACTGGACCTAGGCATCACAGTCGAGCTGCCCCCCGGCGAGTCTGGTGCCGCGGCCAAGTAGTGGTATAGGGCTTGAGTAGTGGTTTAGGGTTTAGGGTTTAGGGTTTGGGGGTTTGGGGGTTTAGGGTTTAGGGTTTTACGGTTGACGATATGAATCCTGCCTTACCTTAACGGACCCTAAACTATGGGAATTATGGTATATATTCCTTATTATGGGTAATGCAGGATTCATACCATCAACCGTAGGGCTTGAGGGGTTTGCGGGTTCAAGGTTTGCGGATTTTCAGGCTCAGGGTCAGTATGTCGGGTTTGGAGTCGATAGGGTCCTTAGGTGCGTTTTGCAACCTATACCGAAGCCTGCCTGAACCTTTGAAACCCTGACCTCTCAAGCCTAAGCGCAGTCCTAAACCTTGAACCCTAGGCCCTTAAGCCCCAAACTCAAGCCCCAAGCCGAGAGTCCTAAACTATAAGGACCCCAAAAGAAGGTACCCAATTTTCGGAAGCCCCCATATGTGGGACTCATAAGTCTCGGGGTTGTTCTTTTTGGCTTACGATGTCATGGATATTTAGGGTTTAGGGTTTAGGGTTTAGGGTTTAGGCGAAGAATTCGGTGTCCCGAGAATGCGGAAGAAACGTGATTTCAACTGGATTGAAAATGACCACGCAACAGCGCGAGATGCCGAATCAGCAACAAAATCCCCACACGGCCCCCCAAGCAAACAAGGCAGCAATACAATCCGATGCATCCTTATCAGATTCAAATCGAAATGCGAGCGCGCACACGCACACACACACACA
>CAJNJA010018867.1:0-10424 GCA_905231915.1 Symbiodinium necroappetens | reverse complement strand
TTAGGGTTCTTGAGGTTTGGGGACAACTATATCGGTACCCTGGCCCCGTTGCAAGCCCCTGAGGGTTGTACTATAACCAAAATGCGAGGTGGGCCCATTGCAAAGCTTCTTTGGGTTTGGAGTTTAGGGTTTAAAGGTTTGTGTACATAAAGGCTTATAAGGGCTTAGGATTTAGCGGGGTTGGGCTGAGTGGAGAAGCGTTTATAGCTTAAGGTTATTGTAAGCAGGCCAGAAAAGCTTCTCTATCGGAAAATTCCAGGTTTTGTTCGGGTGGGTCCTTTCCCCCACTTCGACAGGGATACGCTCTGACAAGTCGGTCCCTGCCACTTCAAGGTTTATGGTTTGGAAGTTAAGGGCGGGCAGACTCGGGAAGGTCGTCTTTTCTTAAGCAAGTTCCCGGACATATAGGGTTCGGGGGTAATTGGCATGAAACCGATTTTCTTGGGGTTTAGGGCGGAGGGACCTGAACCCTCAACTCGAAGCCCAGAACTCCAAGGTCTATCTGTTGGTTTTTATGGTGTTGCAGAAGGCTTTGGGGTTTCGGGGGCAGACGGGGTCTTGAAACTGGCCCCTTAACCCTTCTGGGGTGTTAGTATTAAGGGCTCTACGATATGTTTTGGCGCTTATGAGGTTGGGGCTTTCCTGCGTTGGGTAGTTTTGGGGCGTTTTTGGTTCATGTTTATGGTGTTAAGCTGTCTTTTTGCACTCATGGTTTATATCTACGCCCTGAGCATGTAGCTTCTTCTCTAGCTGGCCAATCTTATGGTTAGATTGTTTCCACACCTTGTGTCGGAATGGTCCGGATCACAGTGAGTAAACGTTCACGGGGGCTTACTTCCCGGAGTCATTCTTCGGTTGAAAAATGTTGAAAAGCATGCATCCCAAACCGCTCTGAAACGGAAGCCTGCGCCCGAAGATTGAAATCCAGATACAGCAGTGAAAACCCAACGCGACGAAGGAGGCGGCTCTGTCATTCAAAAAGATGCTTCTATCGAAATAATACAGAATTATACCAGTTATCTCCGCAAGACGTCGACGAACGACAATCAAGATACCTGCAGGAAAGGTGACCACAGCACAATTATAAACACCGCCGCGGCCATAGCCAGCACCAGCACTGAGGTGGTGGTGTTGTGGAGCACCGACACCATCACCAAATCATCGACGCTGCCGTGATTTATAACATCACCAGCACCATCAGCACCGTCAGTCGCAAGCCCCCTCCCACGAGCAGCACCGTCACCTTATGCCCTATTCGCTGATCGAGATCGTAACCCGTAACGAACACCCCCGTGCGAATGATTGCGCGTACGTGCCGCCAGATCCTCCTCATGACAATGCTCAGCACGGAGGTTTCAAAAACTTGCAGGCACCATTTAACTATTTCCAAAATCACAGTCAGTCTCAGGCACTCCGACTCCGCTCCCTACGTTTTATGCAGGTCTGTCGCGGAAGTCAGTACTACTGAGACGAGCGGCGCCGCCGCGCTCTCCAGCGTCGGCATCACCCTGGCCAACGTCGTGCACTTGAACAGTGCGGAAGCATGTAAGCATGCATAGTCCCCGGCACTCATGTAGACCCAATCTGCACAAACGATCCAGTACAGCTCGAAAACCAACTCGGTTTTGCGACGTTGCTGAAGCCGGATTGAAGTGAAGCAAACATCCATGATGCCTTCTACCTTACAGGCGGTCTCAGCAGATGCTTGAAAGTTTCGGGCAAGGGAGGGCGCTTACGAAGCCTGCGAGCGGGCTTGGGGGGCATGCTTTTGTTACTTGTTTGTGTGATCATGGAATGGCATTGATCTTCCTGCCAACACTCTTTGGCTCTGCCTCTCATGTATCTGTCAAACCTGGTCTGAAATGAAAATCAATCAACTTCAACTAGAGTAATTAAAGAGCTTGGGCTCACATGGAGGCCCACTCTTTGCACGCCTTCAGCACTTGCCCCACCTGTAAAGCTTCGCGGCCTAGTGCTTGCCGCCGTACTTATGTGAGGAGATCGAGTCCCCAACAACCCTAAAGTCTCCTTCTACGAAGTACACCCTCTTGCAACCCTTTTAGAGAGCGCAACACCCTAAACCCTAAAGGATCCCTCGCATACATAGTAACCCTAAATCCTCACCCAGAGTAACTCCTATGATAGGAACCCCTTAGAGACTTAGACAGCCCGAGAACGTAAAAACAGAAAACACTTTCCGTCCAACCTCCAAGCTGCGCTCCGTCGCCTTGGGTGTTGGGATTAAGGTCTGATCTAGTATCCTGAGTTTAGAATAGTTAGGGTTGTGTTGAGGCTTTTGGGTGTAGGGTTTCACCTTTCATCTTGAGTTTCGGGTCTGGGGGTTAGCGTTTATAGGAATTTGGGTTTTCAGTTTAAGTGTTTTTGGATCGTCCAGGGCCCCTTGGACACATGGGGTCACGTTCCAAAACCTGTGGAAACAGGCCCTTGTCACCGTGCTCTGCCGACTCCCACCGTACACACCTTAATACATAAAACCAATCGGACGATTTTAGGGACACTCCCAAATTGACAGGCACACATGCAAAGCTATACCCTACATGTCAATTTAGTCACAGCAGTCGCAGTTGTATCGCCGATGTTGGCAACAGATTCCTCAAGCGAAACCTTGGAATCATTAGCCGATCATTCTTCACGGTCATGTGCTCAAGCAACAGGACAACCATCACAGGAGCCCGGAAAGACTTCCCAGCTTTATTTCTAGATCAGGAGGTGACAACTCACAACAAGCCGTTAGCCAACCGTCTACAGATCCTACACGCGCCCTACAACAAGCGCGGAGCACTCAAGCTCTTCAGCAAGCCCGTCTGGAATCCGCGGCTCCAGAAAGAAAACCAACTCTACACCCGACTAGGCCATAGTTTAACAAAGGCACGTGCTGCTGCCTGGAGACTTTCAGGTTCTCCAGGAGCCTGAGGAATCACGAGCACTTCATTAACCGATCTCGGATGATTCGTGGCGAGGCAGCACCTGCACTCACTTCTGTCTGAACATGCTGCGGCCCTGGCCTTTCCGCATTGGCCACCTGGCTGCCCGGACAAAGCAGCGTGTCTGGAGTTTGGGCATGTGGCTGGGGTTCGCGTGTTAAATGCCAGTCGTTCTCACGGCATAAGTCTCGTAAGACTCGCCAACCTGGGAGAGGATCTATACGGGATCTAGCCTCAGCCAAAGCCTTCCACAGTTGCAGCTGTCCAGGTCTGTCTAAACCATGACGCATTGGAGGTACTCTTCCCTGTGCAAGTTCCCGGACATAGGGTTTAGGGGTAATTGGCATGAAATCGATTTTTTTAGGGTTCAGGGCGGATGGACCTGAACCCTCAACTCGAAGCCCAGAACTCCAAGGTCCAGCTGTTGGTTTTTATGGTGTTGCAGAAGGCTTTGGGGTTTCGGGGGCAGACGGGGTCTTGAAAGTGGGCCGGTAACCCGTGTGGGGTGTTAGCATTAAGGGTTCTACGATACATTTTGGCGTTTATCGGGTTGGGGCTGTTATGGTTAGGGCTTTCCTGCGTTGGGTAGTTTTGGGGCGTTTTGGGTTAATGCTTATGGTCCTAAGCTGTCTTTTTGCAGTGTGAGTGATGAGTGGGAGTGAGTGATGAGTGGGTGCGTGAGCGGTGGTGTGAGTGTGAGAGGTCGGAAGAGGACAGGAGGAGAGTGAGTGAGTGAGTGAGTGAGTGAGTGAGTGATGAGTAGGAAGAGGACAGGAGGAGAAGGAGGAGCAGGAGGAGGGAAGGAGGAAGAAGAAGAAGAAGAGGAGGAGAAGGAGGAGAAGGAGGCGCGGATGCCCAGCAGTAAAAAGTAAGAACCCCATACAAAGATGTGGGGAAAAAACCCTAAACCCTAAACATAAGCCCTAAAACCCAAAACCCTTAACCGCAAGCCCTAGGTGCCGCAACGCTCGGTATCCTAGGACGGGATCTATATGGGATCTAGTCTATCTAAACAATGACGTGTCGGAGGTACTCTTTTCCTTTCAAAAAAAGCATGACAAAAGAAGCACCAGAACTCTGTACTGGACAACCTGTAAAGACCGAACCGCTGTCTCCGATCTCCCTATTGTCTGGGCCTCGTCGGCGATGCAACGCCGGCTCACGGAAGAAGCTTCCTCCCCGTTCCCTGCAATTGGGAACCATCCGGATTGGGCATAGACCGGGCAAGAACACGAACAAGTCTGTGGCAAGTATGTCACACACTGGGATTTCGCGATTCCGGTTGGGTTTGGGTTCGGTAGGCTGTCGGAAAAATGGAGACATCCTGATATGGGATGTTGCAGCAAAAGCTTGGCCCAACAAGGTGAACATGGCAAGCTCCCCGGCCTCTGAAGAAAGAGAAGGTCGGAACTGATCTTCAACATGATCCCACAGAGCCCAGCTGTACACCTTGCCGAGGCTTGCAAACTTGAGGGCTGATATGGCGATTTCGGACGTTTAGCCATAAATTTTGAAGCTTCCGAATGGCGCCTTCCAAGATATGCTGCGATAGTTACACAGACATACGAGATGTAGATCACAGCTTATGACAACGATGAGATGCCAACTATTGGTTAATTCAACAATGCCAGCAAGGCGCCCACTTCTTTTTTTAGATGCCGCCGTTCTCGGCGTCGATGAGCAGGTCGATGCCTCTCAAGTGAAAATCTGCCAACTGTCAAGGACAAATCGAGATCAGACATGCCGAAAGCGAAGCAAGCCGCACCCCGCAGCTGCCCCGCAACCCCGGCCACTGGCAGACTGGTACTGTAGTCCCTCACACTTGGCTGCGCCTGCGCGCAGGCGGGTTGCGCCGAAGCGCAGCGAGTCTCGGGCCCGCTCCTGCAATCGGACGAAATCGGGTCAAACAATAGCTTTCGGAAGCAACATCTGGGTTTTCGGCTTTATGAAAGATCCAACCAAGCGATCAAGGCAGGCTCCCCGGCCTGGTCCCCCAAGGTGGGACGATAATTCTCCTCGTATACATCCCACGAGCTCCAGGTGTAAACCTTGCACACTCGAGGGTTTCTCGGCCTGGGGCCTGGTGGCTTCGAGGGGGCTTGGGGGGACCCGACCTGTGCTACCTGCGGCTAAAACTGGTACAGCGATCACAAGATATCACGAGCATCCTTGGCCATGTGTCCGAATGCTCAGATCTAGCCACACCCAACCTGCTCGGGCACATGTCTCGGCACTGCAGTGGCGTTCCCATGAGACCACTGTCGGCAACGCTATCCAATATCCGATCTGAACATAGGTTCTTGGTGTTTAAGCAACAAGAGAATCATCACAGGAGCCCGGAAAGACTTCCAGGCTTTATTTCTGCATCAGGGAGTGACACAACCCACAACGAGTTTTTTAGACCCAACCGTTTAATGATCCTACAAGCGCCCCACAAACTCCCGGAGGATTCAAGCTCCTCAGCAAGCCCTTCTGGAATCCGGTCCTCCAGAAAAGAAACCAACTCTACACCCAACTAAGCCATAGTCCAACAAGGCACGTGCAGCTCCCGGGAGCGGGCCAAGTTCTCGAGAATCCTGAGGAATCACGAGTACTTCATCAACCAAGCTCTGATGATTCGTGGCGGGGCAGCACCTGCACTCACTGCTGTCTGAACATGCTGCGGCCCTGGCCTTTCCGCATTGACAACCTGGCTGCCCGGGCAAAGCGGCGTGTCTGGAGTTTGGGCATGTTGCGGGGGACGGTGTATTCACTTGCAATGACAATCGTTCTCACAGCATATCACCGATGTTGGCACCAGATTCCCCAGGCGAAGCCATAAAAACTCCCAGGGCTGCAGAATCATTAGCCGATCACCCTAAGTCTGCGACGACATCCCGTTTCTTTGACTGCTCGCATGGCTTTGGGGATGAGAGTGTCTGGGTTAAGCTTCAGATCTAAGCCGTCGCCACACCCCCGGCTGTCGCCGATTAGCCTTACCGGAATCATCATGAACGGCTTCACTGGCACTTGCAAAAAAACTTTCACATATGTCGCTCAGATTCCTCAAGAGAATCATCACAACAGCCCGGAAAGACTGCCAGGCTTTATTTCTGCATCAGGAAGTGACACAACTCACAACAAGGCTTTTCGAACTCTGTTAGACCCAACCGTCACACCCGGAAGACTCAAGCTCTTCAGCCCGTCTGGAATCCGCGCCTCTGCCGGTTCCATTAGCTCCTCGGCTGAGGCTAACGCCTCGTAGCATTGCTGTGGGTTGTTGGTAAGCGGTGGCTTTCAAAGGGTGGCTTATCATTTTTCGTAGTCGCTGTTGTTGGGTCCAGCAGGCGAAGATCAGGGCGTTTGTCCAAGTAGGACGTCTGAAGGATGTCTGTGAGGTTTTGCTTTTGTTCAGATGTGTATTTGTTTCTGCAAACTATTGGGACTGGGGCACTTCGTCAACATGGCCATGACTAATGACGGTAACTACATTTTGCAGCTATTTATGTAGATAATATATAAAAAATCTTGATTTAATAAAGTTTTCAGGGTTCAGGGTGTTTATAAGACTGAAGGGATTTTCAGCCTGACGGGGTGTAAGGGCTCTGATAAGAGCCACGTATGGGGACGGTCAGGAAGAAAACGAACTCTACACCCGACTAAGCCATAGTCCAACAAGGCCCGTGCCGTGATCGCGATTGGTACAGAATCTGCGGGATCCTGAGGAATCACGAGCACTTCATCAACCACTCTCTGATGATTCGTGGCGAAGCAGCACCCTGCACTCACTGCTGTCTGAACATGCTAGCGGGCTTGGGGGCATCCTTTTGTTACTTGTTGGCGTCATCATACTGTAAAGAACCCTCAGGAAAGGCATTGTTGATATTCTAGCTTTGATAACCTTCCTGCCAACACTCTCTGGCTCGCGCATGCTCGCTCATGTATCTGTCAAACCTGGTTTGAGAAGAAGTTTACCCAATTTCAACTAAACAGCTTGGTCTTGCGTGGAAGCCCACGCTCTGAGGCCCCCTCAGCAATTCCTGTACGCACCGACTACTTGGACATGACATGACAATAGTCACAGCAGTCGCAAATGTATCACCGAT
This sequence comes from Symbiodinium necroappetens, assembly GCA_905231915.1. Classification (NCBI taxonomy): domain Eukaryota; class Dinophyceae; order Suessiales; family Symbiodiniaceae; genus Symbiodinium; species Symbiodinium necroappetens. Next base: position 3,394 of record CAJNJA010018867.1, on the reverse strand, counting down.
GTCGACACCAGTTTCCTCAGGGCTTCGACCACGGCTATGGAACCATTAGCCGATCATCCTTCAACTCAGACTGACACCATGTATCTGCGACGACGGTCATGTGCTCAAGCAACAGGAAATCATCACAGGAACCCCGAACCACTTCAAAACGTATTTCTGCATGACAACTCACAAGAACACTTTAGAACCCTTCAAGGCCCTACCATCTAAAGTCTTTGTGAGTTTGTAGGTTTCAGGAGGGGTGCGCATGGACATCCCAGCACCATGTGCCATGTGCCATGAAACCATGGTGAACTTGGGCCATGGCCCTCACCTGCACATCTTCCGCACCGGTGGCTTGGAAGTCCTGTGACAGGGGCTCCGGTCTGTCCCTCTGCACGGCTTTAGCATGAATAGAAAGCTGTTGTAGCAGAATCCCACTGAAGCTTTTGTCGAAGGGGGAGTTGCAGTAAATGTGTCTGTAAAGCAATCTCAATCCCGCTCACTCCCCCTGACCCTCACTCTGACGAGGCCATATTAGAAAGTCAACAAGAGTTCATGATGAGAGAGTATATGCCTGCAGGAGAAGGTTTATCCACTTCAGTGGCCCTGGGAGTCCATGTGTGCGCTCGCAGAACCAATTCTAGCAGGCCCTACCTCCGGCATCTTGAATGTGGACCCTACTCAAAATTAACCAAGTGCGATCTTGCTCTGGTGCAGCAGTCCATGCTTCAAGAAACTCTTATCTGGCCTCGAGGATCTTCATGCGGAGCTTCCGGTCGACCCTAACCAAAGACATGGGTCAAGAGGTTAGGGCTTTGAGGATGCCTACCAACACCACCCCGATGAAGATGCTGAAGACGAAGTCTGCTCCCTTCTGCACTCAAAAGAACAACAGAAGTCGCTTCCGAGGGGGCAGTTCTTGGAAATTTTCTTGAAGGGCTTTCAGGCGGCTGATGGGGCGTTTGTTGCCGCATGCAGGGAAGAACGCTCGGTCCGTGCTGCCGAGTACAGTATGGTCGCGTCCGTCTACGACACCATCCTAAACCCACCCGCAGGCTCCAAAGCGGAGCTGACGCCCTTACGCAGCTATACAGGTGTGTGTACAGGACTCCAAGCAATTGCCATGAATGCTTGGGCTGCAAAGTGCTGAAAACCCGCATTTCAAAGTACAAGTGAAGGCATGAGCTTTGCGAGTATGCTTGTGCAATGCATGTATGGATGCAGTCTACGACTGAAGCGTGCTGACACCCATGTATGCATGTGTAATAACCATATTTTATACATGCGTACTGCTCCATGAACATAGCATAGCAAACTAATATGTGCCCATGCAACACATATTATATTGTGCTATACATCCACTTGACGTGAACGAGAAAGGCGGGCTGCAGTCGACGTGCCTCCTTGCCTTGCGTGGTTGCAGCCCTGCAGAGGCTCGTGCGGTCTCAGGGCTCTTCGGATGAAAATGTTGTTCTTTCTTTGGATGACCAAAGATGTCCATTGAAGCCGGCGGCTAGCAGGATTTGTCTTTATCTCGGGGCAACTGTGCTCAAGAACTCCTTCAAGCTTGTGTGCCGGGAGCCAAGTGGGGTTAGCACATGCGTGGCTGAATCTCCAGTGCCTGGATGAGCGGCAGCCCCTGGAATCGGACAGAAAGCTTGAATATAGGGGCCCTAATAATTACCTGTACTATTTTGGAAGTTCCCGATTATAGTTACAGTATAATACACCACAAAAACTTTATTCGAATTTGTGGTTTTCGGCTTCGGAAGTTCTGGGGTGCTACAGCCCTAGGATGGGCAATGCACTGGATTCTTAGAGCCACACACAGCCTTTGATTGGCAATGCACCGCATTTTTAGGGCCACAGAGACTGGAATAAGAGGTCAAGCTTCACAGATAATCTGTGAGCCCGAATGCAGATGGCGAGAATGTAGGGAATAGCATGACAACACTGTTTCCACGTCTTCATCATCTTCTTCTAATGCTCCTGCTCCTGCTCGTGCTCCTCCTCCTACTACGACGACACCTTCTACTTAATACTACTACTACAACGACGACTGCTGCTACTGCTGTACTCCGCCATCGATGGCCTGCCGAATCAGCGGAAGCACCTTGCGTTTGTGGAGCGGCACAACAGGATTGGGCATGTCCAGTGCAAAGTCGGGTGCACGGGGCAGCGATGCATACGACTCTTCATGCACTATAGGTGCTTTAATGATGAGAATAAGTGAGGCATAGGGCTTGGCGGTATCATACATGACTTCTAAAGGAAAACTAGCTCTTCCGGGCCCTGTGCCATGAGGCATGGGGATGCTCTAGGGGCTCATTTAGAGTTTCCATCGCTGGCAGTAGTCAATAGCATGCCCCGAACAGTGCAGTAGCAGCGATATGGAAGTCGCTGTGCGCACTCGTACTAGCATGCGTAGCCGGCCTGTATATAAGTACACCTCGTGCTGAACCATTGCTGAGGATAGCTCATCTTCTGCTGCTACTGGCGCACTCTATGGCCGCGTTTGAAGCGACTCGGAAGACCTTAAACATCACGACGAGCTCTCAAAAGAAGCACACGGGAACCGGAGCAGCCATGTCTCGAAGATTCTAATGAGATGGAGCAAATATTACTCTTAAGAAATGATTGATCGTTTGTCCTGCGATTGCCCACAGTGAAGATGACATGGCCTAATCACTCCCCACAACAGACAGAAGCACTGCAACAACACCACATCGTGCTCGTGAGGCAAAGCTACAACAAGCAGTTGAATCCTCAACCCTGTGACCCGACGGCATAGGATGTTAAATCCCAGTTCGCAAGGATCACACTCTCAAAAAAGCTCTCTGCAACTTAGTCTTCTGGGCGGTGATCGCTGAGTCCAGTGCTTCCCACTGCTCGAACTTGTCAACCTTGTCGAAGAGCACATACCTGCTCCTGCACTTGGCAATTGCAGCAGGCGCGGCCAGGTCGTTTTCCAAATGCAAATGTTCTCAAAGGATTGAGCCTGAAGCATAAACAAATATATAGCTTGAAACACATGTTCTCAAAGGATTAGTCCTAAAGCATATACCGATACCTTAAAACACTGATCTGTGCTGATTGATTTCATCTGAAGGAAGACTTCAAAAGACTTCGGGCGGAAACATCTCGGCAATAATGTAGGGGCCTTAACAATGAGAATAGGGTTTTGGGGGTTCCTTATTATAACTATAAAATCATAGACCCAAACGCCCTATTCAAATTACCAAGGCCCCAATAGCACCCTCCTTCAGCAGACACGCGCCATGTCTTTCGCAGTAGCTTTGGGCGTTGGGGCCTTGTTCTCTTCGGGTGCAGGGGTCAGGATGGACTCGGGTTCATTAGGGTGTTGGGTGGGTTGATGGGTCTAGTGTGTGTGTGTGTGTTTTCTTTTTTTTTT
>CAJNJA010018865.1:0-10426 GCA_905231915.1 Symbiodinium necroappetens | reverse complement strand
TAAAAATGATCAATTTTTAATCCTTATTAGTCTTAATAACAAACATGTAAACCTGTAGCCGACGAGGACCCAGAAAGCTGTAGACCCTAAGCAACTAGATTCAAACGAGAGCTTACACCCTAATTAAACCCCAAATCCTAAACCCTGAACCCGAAACCCTCAACCCCAAACCCCAAAACCCTAAACCCTAAACTCTAAACCCTAAACCTTAAACCCCAAACCCTAAGCAGAGAAGACCACTGAGCTCTGGGCCCCAGGACAAAGGACAGCCGTAAGGTGAGGGCTGAGGAGTCCATGTTGCTACTGCCGCAGGCTCAGAAGGGTTAGAGGTCTAGGGTTTAGGGTTTAGAGGTTTAGGGTTTAGAGGTTTAGGGTTTTAGGGGGTTTAGGGGTTTAGGGTTTAGAGGTTTAGGCTTTAGCGCGCAGGGTTTAGGACAACCCCTAAACCCAAATCTCAAACACTGAACCCTAAACTTACTTCCCCAACAAGCCAGGGAAATAAAAGGTTACACTTTCAGAGTATTACCAATCATAAGAACTCAAAAAGGTTTAAAAGTTGGGTATTGGAGAACTAAGTGAACCTAAATCCGAAACTTTTCCGGGTTGATGGATCAGAGGCTGGATGATCTAGGGGCCTTAATATTCAGAATAGGATTTTGGGTTTATTATACTACAGCTAGAATAGGGAGACCTCCAAAATAGTAGAGGTAATCATTTAGGCCTCTAGAGAAGTTTAGGACTCTAGAGCTCTTTAAGATTCCTTTGGGTTCTTTAGTGCTTTAAGGTTCAGGTGTGCGGGTTTAGGGTTGTTGGGTGATATAGCGATACATTGGGTTTTACGGGGTTTGGGTTTGGGAATTAGGGTTTAGGGTTGTGGTTTTTACGGGGTTTGGGTTTGGGGTTTAGGGTTTAGGGTTTTACGGGGTTTGGGTTTGGGGGTGGAGGTTTTGGGGTAGATGAAAGACGGATTTTGGGTGATTGTATTATACTCGAACCATACCAGGACTGGCTAGTACACCCTAACTTAATGGACGGCCCTAAACCCTAAACCCTAAACCACCCCAAACCCTAAACCCTAAACCCTAAACTCCCCCTAAACCCTAAACCCTAAACCCCCCCTAAACCCTAAACCCTCAACCCTACACCCTATACGGACCATTCAGGCCCAGGTGTGGGAGAGTTTTTCCTTCCTTTCTCTCCGCCAATCCCAGAGAATCCAATATACCTGAATTAAGGAATATGCCTTGAATTATAGGGGCCTTAATATTATGATTTAAGGTATATTCCTTAATTGAGGGGTTTGGGTTCTCTGGGATCAGGGGTCTAGGGTCGGGCGTTCTGGTGAAGGTTGAGAGTGCGATTTACCGGCTCAGTGCCTTTTATACAGATTTTCACAACGCTCAACACTGACAACAACCAGCACAAGTAGAGTCAAAGAATACCCAAAGCCCCATACGTTCCAACCAACTTCAAACGTTGTTGGTCAAACCTATAAGGCCTTTGTCACACAGTCCATGTCTACTACATCAACACAACATGCGCAAGCACCAAAAACACAACTTATTGAGGTGACTAGTGGCGACGCGTCACCAACCCCGAACTATGGCCCGAATTCTTGACATGAGACTGGACTGTCACCCTCCATCGCTTTCAGTGCTTGGTAAGCACGCTGTGCCCTGACGGGCATGGCTCCTCCAAACGCCCCGCTGGTTCCACCATTGCACTATGCAAGTTGCATGCCAGTGGTTTCCGTGATTCTCTTTCACCCTACAACATGTAGGGGCGCCACATTGGTCACACGGTCCTGGGCATGGATCTGCAACATGCGCCCATAAGGCGAACAACTTCGTAACCACGGCAAAGCATGGATACAACTGGCCCGTACCATACCCAAAATGCCCACGATTACGCACCATAAGGGCTCTACCTAAACCCCTAAACCCTAAACCCTAAACCCCTAAACCCTAAACCCTTAACCCTTAACCCTGAACCCCTAAACCCTAAACCCTTAACCCCCATTTAAGGGCACTCTTGGGGGGGGAGGTCCCAGGTAAAGCTGGATGCTCAGGAGCTTTACGCTTTCAACGGTTCGTTTTTTGCTTTAAGGGTTTAGGGTTCGGTAGTTCGGGGCTTAGGATTCAGGGTTTAGGGGGTTTAGGGTTTAGTCAAGGTTTATAGTATAGTATATTATGGGATTATGGGATGTTGTAGTCATTTACAGATTTTTTATAGAAGTTTAGAGTATGCTATAGTAGGTTATACTATGTTGCAACATGGCATAGGATGTTGCTGAATGACTAAACCCCCACGCAACACACGATCTCCAAGTAACTCAACCGAACTGCGTACAACCGTAAACACTAGACCCTGAAACTGGTTCAGAGTATAAAAAGTTTCGGGTCTAGGGTTTGCGGCTTATAGTCTACATGTACAATAAGGAGCATCAAGGGAGAGTATTCGTACTTGTTTCGGCTCCCTACACCCTAAACCCCTAAACCCTGAACCCTTAAACCCACTTTCAAAAACAAAACTGAAACAGAACGAAGGACCAGCCTCACCGTCCGAGCGATCTGCCGAATGTGAGCATCTGACTTCGCCATGGCCTGGTTTAGGGTTTATAGGGTTTAGGGCCCAAAAGTTCCTTCACTGCTTCCTTCAACGGGTCCAGTATGTAGGGGTGGCTTTAATAACACGGCTGGCGGGATCTAGGCATTTTGCCTTACACCCTACACCCTAAACATTAAACCCTAAACCCTGAACTGAGCCTAAGACCTAAACCTTATGAATAGAGGGCTTCGGGTGCTTATGGTTTAGACGTGATCGGGGCTTTGGGCTCTAAACCCGAAGCCCTAAACCCTAAACGGGGCGGGTGTAAGTATTTTGGGCGTCGGCCTTTAAACTCTAAGCCCTAAACTCTAAGCCCGAAACAGGTGGGAGGCATGGGCTTGGGGCTGAGGGCTTTAGGGCGGGGGGGGGGGGTTTAAGGATTTAGGATTTCGGGCTTGGGTTTACTTCCTTACTTCCCCAAGAGGTCAAGGAAATAAAAGGTTGAACTTTCAGATTACGACTAAGTTATGAAAAGTTTAAAGGTTGGGTATTGGAGAACTAAGTTCAGGGTTTAGGGTTTAAGGTTTAGGGTTTAGAGTGGTTGGAAGTGGGGCTTTGGAGGATGCTGTGCAGGTTTCACAGTGTCATGACTGTTTAGTGTTTAGGGTTTAGGGATTTAGGGGTTTAGGGTTTAGGGTTTCGGGTTTTCTTGTTTAGGGGTTTAGGGTTTAGGGGTCATCATGGACGGTTTGCCTAAGGTGAATGTGACATCTTGGCATAAAGATGATGGCGGTTTCAGGCCTCACCGCCCGCGAGTTCCTTGTCACAAACAAGATCAACCCATTGACTACGGTAGGACTTTATGACGAAAGGTGAGCTGCCCAGCTGCCGAGAATGCGTGGGGCGGGTTAGCAGGTTTGAGGCAGTCTCTTCAATGCCCTAAACCCTAAACCCTAAACGCTAAACCCTAAACCTTAAACCGCCTCAATGACATGCTGGTCTTACATGGGCCTCAAACCTGTTCAGGCATTTGCGGGAGGAATTTTGTTTTTGGGGATCTGGGATTTAGAGTTAATTCAGGCTTGCGATTTGAGACCCTAAACTCCTAAACCCGAAACCCTAAACTAACAGCCACAAACCTAGCAACCCAAGCCCTGCCGGCAATGGAGTTGATCGGGTTTAGGGTTTATTTTTTGGGGCTCATTTGTATGATGTGCACCGGAATTCTCTCAAGAAGTCGCGCCTTCTTCCCGGAACTCTGGGACGGTTAGTGACCCGGAACATATGAGGGGTGCAGGGGTCAGGGTTTAGAGACATTCTAATCTAGCGTGCATCCCGATGGCATGTGTTACAATGCTTTGTGTGTTTCGGTGGTGTATTTATGTGGGCTTTGCCAAGGCTTTGTGGTGTTGTACATAGGTTTTGAGTTTATGCGTTCTTTAAAGATGGGGCTCATAAAGTTTGAGGGGCTCAATATAAGGGGGGGGGGGGCGGGGCTTTAAAAGGTTGGACTACTGTTTCCGGCTAGACTTAGGTCTAAGCCCCTAAGCCCTAAACGGCCCTAAACCCCTACACCCTAAAACCTAAACCGCGGTAGAAGTATATGGGTAGTTTTCTAAATTAGGGTCCCTTCTTGGGGCCCTTTTTCATGAGGGGGGACCCAAAAAGGGACCATAATTTAGAGAAATACCCATATGCACCTGTAAATTTCGCCTAAACCCTAAAGCCTAAACACTAAACCCCTAAACCCTAAACCCCTAAACCTAAACCCTAAACTACCCATATGCACCTGTAAAATTCGAAAAAAAACCGACACCTGCACCTTTTTGCTCCTCAAAGCTCGTCTAGGTTGTCCGGCTCCCTGGCGGCTGACTGTGGATCTTTGGTGCCTTGGCAGATTGTATATGTTGTATATATTGTATATATTATATTAATTAATTAGTTATATATATATATAATATTAGTTTATTATATATATATATGGTATACTAGACATAATACATCTACATTTGTTGAGGAGTCAGGGAAGAATCGCAACCCTGAGCACCACAAGCCCTTAGCGGGACTGCGGAATTCATCGGCTCCCCTAAACCCTAAACCCTAATTTAATCAGGGCAGACATCCGAAGCCATAAGACATTTTCGCACTGAGGGGTCTCTAGTTCCTGCAGGTAGAAACCCGAAATCAAGGGGGTTAAGGGTGGAATCGTATTTCTACAAGGCTTATGTAGGGGGCCCTAATGTGCTACTTACTATATACTTAGGGCTGCCTAAACCACCCCAAACCCTAAGCCCTGAAACCAAAATACAATTCGGGTTCCTAAACCTTGAGACCTACTGAGAATGAAAGGGTAAGCAAAAACCATCCGAAGCAGGCTATGCGGGCTTCCATCAAATGTTCTTTGAGGGTTTAAGGTTCAAATTTTGAGGGTTTAGGCGTTTAGTTAGGGCTAGTGCCCTAAACCCTAGACCCTAAACCCTAGGATATCAGAACCATGTAGGCTGCAGCCGAACCCCTGAAGCTGAAACTCTAAGCCATAGACCCTGAATCCCAAAACCTACTGTTGATGATATCAATCCTGCAGTACCTTAGGGACCCTAAACTATGGGAATTATGGTATATTCTTTATTATGGGTAATGCAGGGTTTATATCATCAACGGTAGTATCGAATCCATAAAGGAATCCTCAAAGTAGCCCAGAAAGAGCTGCAGGTGTCCTTGTTTTTTTCCTCAAGCTGGCAGACTCTTGGCATGCAAAAGCAGTAGCGGATCGCCCGTGCAGGGTGCAAACTTGGCAATCAGCTGTGTCTTTTGCTCCTCGGCACTGAGGCTGTGGGGCTTAGGCGGTTGGGGCTTAAGGGTTTAATCCCTAAACCCTACACCTTGACCCTAAACCCGAAACCCTCAACCCTAAACCCTAAATTTAAGGGCTTAGGGGCTAGGGTTCAGCAGGGCTTAGAGGTTTGAGCTACGGGTGTGGGACTTGGTCCTCCCAAACCTTACTTCCCGAGAAACCAGGGAAATAAAAGCTTAAGCTTTCAGGTTACTACTAAATTATAAGAACCCGAAAAAAGTTTAAAGCTTGGGTACTGGAGAACCAAGAAACCCAAAACCCCTAAACCCTAAACCCTAAAACCGTAAACCCTAAAACCCTAAAGCCCCAAACCCCAAAACTCTAAATCAAAGGTTGGGTATTCGAGAACTAAGAAACCCTAAAGCAAATCGCCCAAAAGGCAGCAGCGCTGAAGTTTCAGGAGTGCTACGCGCATGAAGCCATAATGAAGTTAGGGTTTAGGGTTTAGGGGTGTAGGGGGTTTCGGGTTTAGGGGTGTAGGGTTTAGGGGTTTAGGGTTTAGTCATGCGAGCTGCTCTAAGACCAAAGAATCGCTTCATAAACTAGTAGGTGTTAGAGACTCTGGAAGCCGAGGCCCCAGGGCCCGGCGGATTCTCATCCATAACCCAAAGCGCTTTAGGTTTTAGGGTTTAGGGTTTGGGGTTTAGGGTTTGGGGCTTAGGGTGCAGCCCAGGCTCAGCCGAACAGCCTGCAAAGTGCAAGATCGGATCGCCCCGAAGCAAAGAAAGATCGCCCCCACCTCGTGGCCACTCGTAGGCATTGAGCCTTTGCTTCCGTCTGCCAACTCCGACTCGTCCAAAGGTTTAATTTTTTTTTAGAGGGTTTAGGGTTCAGGGCTTCAGGGTTTAGGGGTTTAGGCTTTAGGAGTTGTGGGTCTAGGCTTTAGGGTTTAAGGGCTTTTAGATGTTGTCAGGGTTTGACTAACGGTTTACGGGAATCGAGTTTGCAGTATTCTAAGCCTAAACCCTAAAACCCTAAACCCTAAACCCTATACCCTAAAACGCTAAACCCTAAACCCTAAACCGACTACAGTCGGATCTTGAGGGCTGAAAGACTTGGGGTGCACATGGCCACGGTCTAAGAGTAACGGCTTAGGGTCTAGCTGGGTTCTTGTTAAGGGATTTAATTTACGTTGCCATGGTAGGGATCTACAGTAAATGATAGGGGCTCTTTATTCTGGGAAGTTAAATCAAATCCCTTAACAAGAACCCTGTTAAACTAAGGGGTACCCTGCGACCCTGAACCGACACAGCCCCAACTCCAATCCCAGGGTATAGGCTCAGGCTTCACTGGTCAAAGGCTTCACGGCTTCAGGGTTGAGGGGTCAGGATAACGATGCAACAGCTTTAGGGTTTAGAGGAGGTTGTAAGGTCTGCTTGGTGTTGAGGGTTCAGGGCTGCCGGTATGCCTAGGAGCAAGTGTTGAGGGACGACCTGGACGTGCTCCGCCACGTTGCGCGGTAGCAGCTGTGTCATGGCTCTGTGGCATTCTCCAGGGCTCCTGGTCGGTACCTTCGCGGCTTCAAGGCAAACACGGTTTAGGGTTTAGGGTTTGAGGTTGAGGGGTTTAGGGATTAGGGTTTAGGGTACCGCCCCCATACAATAACAGTCTATAGTAGGGCTACCACTAAGGGCCTTATATGTCCATATTATGAATATTACTCAACTGTTACTGAGTGGGGGGCCGTATCCAACTTAGGGCTTAGGGCTTGAAGGTTTTTGCACTTACTTTAGGCCGATCCTACAAACTGACCACTGCCTCTGAGTTGTGGGCTCAGTTTTAGACTGAATCTGTCTGTACGCCCTACGACGTGGGTTTAGGTCTCATAGACAAACGAACCTTCCCCTACAAACAGCTCCGGACAAAGGGATTCCTCAGCCATACTATTGCGAGCCCCAACAATCAGAAACAGGATCTGGGTGTTATATTACAGCATAAATATAAAAAAAACACCAATATACTTTACTTCCGCAATAAGCCAGGGCAATAAAAGGTTAAACTTTCAGGTTACTGCTGAATTATGGGTATTGGAGTCCTAAACCCGAACGCCTAAGCCCTAACCCTAAACCCCCTAAACCCTAAAACCCTAAACCCCTGAGTATTGGAGAACGAAGCCCTACATCACATGCCTGCCTTCATACGCTCGAAGGCCGCTCGCCAGCTGCTGGGCTCGTCTGCGCATCCCCCACCCAGCAAAATCATCATGGCGCCGTTATCCTCCCAATCCTTCGTTGCTGGCTTAGGGCTTAGGGTTTAGGGTTTAGGGTTAGGGTTTAGGGGTTTAGGGTTTTAGAGGTTTAGGGTTTAGGGTTCAGGGGTTTAGTGTTTAGGTTTTAGGGTTTTAGGGTTAAGGATTGTCTTCTTCATCCTTCGTTGTTACTTTATTAAGTGTATTTCACAGCTAATGTTTACTTGTTGCTTGTTTCGCCTTCAAACTGCAGTGCCGCTGCCCTGAAACCCCCAAATCCCTAGAGACCACAAACCCCCAAAACCCTTAGAGGCCACACGCCCTAAACTCCTAAACCCTAAAGCCCGAAACCTTGAAACCCCTAAAGCCTATAAACCCTAAACCCCCCCAAACCCTAAAGCCTAAACCCTAAACCGACGTAAGCCCTTGACCCTTTGAGAAATCCTAAAGACTAAACATCTGGGTAGTTCTCAAAAGTAGGGTCCCTTTGAGGGTCTTTTTCATAAGGGTGCCGTGCTATGTTGGGACGCAGAGGGACCTTAATTTAGAGAACTACCCCATCTAAAGCCCCGACAGAGCGCAACCTAGAGACCCTGAGCCCGAAGAGGCTGAAGTTCTACAACCTAATCCCCAAACCGTACTGTAGGGGCCTGTATGATTCAAACAGGGTTACTGGGCTTCTTTTATGGTAGAGTTAGAATAAGGAACCACCCTAACAGTAATACTTGTTATTATTTGGGCTTCTATTTTAACCCTAAACACACCTAAAACCCCTAAACCCTAAAAACCCTAAACCCTAAAAGCCCTAAACCCTACACCCCAAAAACACCCTAAGCCCTAAACCCTAAACCCTAAAGGCAGCCCCGGAGCGGGCCACGGGTGGATTCGAAACGCATCGCTCAGGAATCCTCCAGCTGCTCTGGGGCTTTAGGGCTTTTTTGGGCTTTAAGGCTTTATAGGGCTTTTTTGGGCTTTTTAGGGCTTTTTAGGGCTTTAGGGCGTTTTTGGGCTTTAGGGCTTTAGGGCTTTTTTGGGCTTTAGGGTTTTAGGGCTTTAGGGTTATAGGGCTTTTTTGGGTTTTATTGCTTTAGGGCTTTAGGGCTTTTTTGGGCTTTAGGGCTTTAGGGCTTTTTTGGGCTTTAGGGCTTTAGGGTTTTAGGGTTATAGGGCTTTTTTGGGTTTTAGGGCTTTAGGGCTTTAGGGCGTTTTTGAGCTTTAGGGTTTTAGGGTTTAGGGTTTTAGGGCTTTGGGGTTTTAGGGCTTTGGGGTTTCAGGGTTTGGGGTTATAGGGTTTAGGGTTTAGGGTTGAGGGTTTTAGGGTTTTAGGGTTTAGTGTTTAGGGTTTTGGTTGTAGGGTTTTAGGGTTGAGGCTTTAGGGTTAGGGTTTCGGGTTTAGGGTTATAGGGCTTTAGGTTTTGGGGTTAGGGTTTAGGGTTATAGGGTTTAGGGTTTCAGGGTTTAGGGTTTTAGGGCTTTGGGGTTTAGGGTTTAGGTTTATGTTTTAGAGTTGAGGTTTTAGGGCTTTAGGGGTTCAGGGTTGAGGGTTTAGGGCTTTAGGGTTGATGGCTTTGGGTTTTAGGGTTTAGGGTTATAGGGTTTAGGGTTTCAGGGTTTAGGGTTTTGGGGTTTAGCGTTGAAGGTTTAGGGTTACAGGGTGTAGGGTTTAGGGTTTTAGGGTTTTAGGGTTTAGGGTTATAGGGTTATAGGGTTTAGGGTTTAGGGTTTAGGGTGTTTGTCGGTTCAGGGTTTTGTTTTTTAGGGTTTCTTTCAGGGTCTAAGGTTTTGGGTTTGCGATTTAGGCTCTATTTAGGCTTTGGGGGTTAAGTACAGAGCTGGGGCAGGTTGTTGCTTTTAGGGTACTCGTATTTTTCGACCCCCTCTTCAGGAAAGAGAGTCAGAGTCAAACTTAACGCTTCTGGAAAGTAGGCCAACATTACACCACCAACCACAGGTGTCTAAAACAAACACCTCAACCTTTACTTCCTTCCCCACTAAGCCAGGAAATAAAAGATCAAACCTTCAGGTTGCTACTAGATAATAAGAGCCCCAAAAAGTTTTAAAGGTTGGGTATTGGAGAACGAAGTTTAAAGCCAAACCCCACATCCTAAACCCTAAACCCTAAACCTAAACCTTTAAGCCAAAACCCCACATCCTAAGCCCCCGAAAACACTCTGCAAATCAAGATCCGGGAATCGCTCAGCCCACGCGCCCCGGCGAGCCAGGAAGTGTCCGGCATTGAAGACCTCTCTTCTTGAATAACCGGGCCCAAAATAAAGTTCACACTTTCCAAGATAGACCAAATATGTTAGGCCGAAAAGTTTAAAGTTCTCCCCTAAACCCTAAACCCTAAGCCCAAAAAGGTTTAAAGTTCTCCCATTGGCTGTCTAAGAAACCACGTTGAGGTCTCCTGCAAACACAAAGTCCTGGGTTCTCTCTTTGAAACGGCACGGTTTAGGGTTTAGGGTTTTAAATTAGGGTTTAGGGTTAAGGGTTTAGGGATTAGGGTTTAAGGATTTAGGGTTTAAGGTTAAGGGTTTAGGTTTTTACGGCATTTCAAAAACTTTGCTATCAGGGTTGCTCAAGCGCTTGATAAAGCTATTATGATCAGGGTCGTTCAGGAAATTCCATTAAAGTTTCCTGTACTACAGAAGCTTTTCAAGAGAGATAACGGGGAACTTCCTAGAGAAATCAATGGGACTTGAATTTTTCTGTAGCGCCCAGTGTCTTTTCCAAGGTCACAGGCCCACTGCAAGTCGACACCATCGGAGATGAAGAGGGAGTCGGCATCCATCCAGAAGACGAACTCTGCACCTTTCTTCAGGAGCTCCAGTACCTCG
>CAJNJA010018864.1:0-35471 GCA_905231915.1 Symbiodinium necroappetens | reverse complement strand
ATATATATATATATATATGGAATACCAAATCCAAGAACCCGGAAAATAAGATAAAAATCTATTTCGACCCCGCAAATCCAAGTCTGCTCGAGAATGGGCCCGGGCCTGGATGATGCGAACCTCGGCGGGCTTTTTCCTGCTTCCTAAACCCTACGGTTTTGGGTTTAGGGTTAGGGCCTCAACTTAAATCCTGCTTTCGAGTTCCCCCTCACCCTAATTTCTAAAGCCTAAACCCTAAGCCACACTAACATAGGCCTTTTTTGAAAGTTCCTTTCCAGGCTCTAGAGTAAGGGTTTAAGAAGCGCTCACAAGGTTTTCTGTATGAAGGTATATAGAAGGGCCTGAGGCCTTGGCATAAGGCTTTGGTGACTTGTTCACAGTGCTTCTAAGGGCTTCCGAAAAAAGGGGCCTTACCTTCTAGAGTGCACTTGCACAGGTGCGAAAATGGGGATGCTATTGCTAATTACTCCGACCTTCACAGGGGCTTCAGGTTTTCATGTATTAGGGCTCTCTGCATACAAGCTAGCCCAAAAACAAGCCGTAAATGTCACATTGCCCTTGGGCCCGAAAGCCTCAGACTAACGCTAAACCCGAAATATGAAACCAAAGCGTACCCCGGGAGAGGAGGCAACTGTTCAAGTCCGAGTTCGACTTCGGCAACCGGTTGTAGAACTCAGTCTTCGAGTCCTGCCACTATTTATTGCTACGACGACGATGACCACGATGGCGGCGACGACGAGTACTAGTACCAGTACTAGTACTAGTAGCAGCAGCAGCAGCAGCAGCAGCAACAGCGGTAGTAGCACCAGTAGCAACAGCAGCAGCAGCATAGTAGTAGTGGTACTCATAAAGGCAGCAAAGCTGGCACTGCTGCTCCGTGACGATGTAATTGCCGTCCATCACATCGCATCCTGGCAGTGGCATGGCAATCCATATTATTGTTCGAATCTCACGCAGAGGAGATTAAACTTCTGCGGCTGGGCTACAACAGTAACAGTACCGACAGCAACAGCAACCAACTACGGCTACTGACTACTACTATTATGACAACTACGACGACTACGACTACTACTGCTACTGCTGCTACTACTACTACTACTACCACCACCACCACCACGACTACTACTACTACTACTGCTGCTACTGCTACTGCTACTGCTACTAATGCTACTATTACTACGACGACGAGGACGACGACGACGACTAGCACTAGCACTAGCACTAGCACTAGCACTAGCACTAGTACTAGCACTAGTACTGCTACTGCTTTTGCTACTGCACTCTGCTGCTGCTACTGTCACCACGACCACTACCACTACCACTACCACTACTACTACTGCTACTACTACTACTACAACGACGACGACGACGACCATAACGACAACTAATGACGACACCTAATACGTCGATTACGACTATGCCTATGCGTGCTACGAGTACGATTAGCATGCGACTGCGACTGCGGCTGCGAATGTCACCGCGACGAAAGCAACACCACAAACGTCGACGCCTGTGACTGTGAAGGCAGCTGTTAATTACAGCTACAGCTACTACGGCACAGGAACACGTGCCGCAAGATGCCTTACAGGATGTCGTCGGCTACATCTCCGTTCGGAACCTTGTTGGGGTGAGTTCCTTGTGTTCTGCAGGTGCTTCTGTTTTGAAGTCCACCTTGTAATGCAGGCGCTATCCGGCTAGGAAGGTGATGACGTTTTCGCTGTCTACGTCCAAATTTTGGATTCAACTAGGAACATGAAATCCGAAAATTTAAAAGCTAAGCCCTTTGCCAAGCCCTTTCCCAGCCTTGGCAACGAATTCAGACCCCCCACTTCAAAACAACAAAACCCTGAACTCCCCGCCCCAAGAAACTACACCCTGAACTCCGAAATCCAAAACCTTGAAACCTAAAACCTAAACCCTCTAGACCCCATCTAGATCCCTTAAAGGAGCCCTTCTGAATCCGAACTTTCCCCGATGCCCCTAAGCCCTCCAAGCGGCTCAGAAGAGGATCTTCTGAGAGGATCTGCTCTTTGAGCCGCGCGTAGGCCAAGGCCTCCGTGGGAAGATTTTTGGGTTTTTGGCTTCGTAACTTTTACTTTTTGGTGGTTTCCGAAAATAGGGGACCCTACTATAGTACCCTAAATAGTAGGATCCATATTTTAGGGACTCCAAAATAAGGTACCCCAATTTTCGGAAACCCCCATTTTTACTATTTCCAACTACTTGCTACTGCTCTTAATACTCTTGAATGGTATTTTTCCGTTAGCTTTTTGCGACAAGCCTCGGGAGGTGCGAGATTTTAGGTTTAAAGAGTTTCTTGCGCTTCAGAGGCTTGGAGTTTTTTGGGGCTTTGTAGGTTCTGAAAGTTCAGCACTCACAGCTGGGACATGCCTGGCGAGGCTTCCTGGTACGACGAAGCACAGGTTTGAGCAAGAGCGGGGGGGGGGGCAATGGTCTCCAATCTTACAGAAGGGTTTGGCGACACGAGGGCTCCTCTATACGCGGTCTTCGGTTCCAAGGGGTCTTCGATTGCCGGTTGAGTGGGCTCCAGGACTTCGATTGTAGGTCGGAACTCCGACATTCCGGGGGCAGCCTTTCGAGAAACACAATCAGCCAAGCGACAATAACAAACACAACAGAAACCCCAGAAGTGACGCGCCGCTCAGCGAAGACTGGGCAAGGCAAAACTCAACCCTGAAGCCAACTCGGCGCCAAGCTACGAACCACTCAACGGAACCCGGCCCCAACAAAGAACACATAAGGGGAAATCCTGAACCCTACGGCCACAGACGGGTTCTGAAACTCCAAAGCGGCGCGGATCGAGTCTCCAAGGGTTTAGAGCGAGAGGCCCAAGGCTCACGAATGCCCAAATGGATTCCATGGCAGGTCTCGCATAGGGCTTAACCAGCAAAAACAACTCTTCGCCCCAAACACGTCCGCATGGGCTCCGAACTTATTATTTCAATGCGCATCCTGCGAGGCAAGGTCGCACATCTCTATTGTATTATGCATTCTAACAGGCTGCAACACCGATCTACGTGAACCTCTACTGAAACCAAAGAAACCTACACCCTGCACCCATAAGCCTGACCTCTGAAGAGCCCTCTACTTCAACAGAAATTCAGGGCCAGGGTACGTTCTGCGTCCGGATGGGGAGGTTGCTAACGGATGCCTGGCAGGAGGAGCACGGTTAGGGTCTAATTTAGGGTTTGGATATTCATGTAGAGATGGGGTTTAAAGGTTTGGGGTCTAGGATGTACGGGTTGCAGTCCCTGCTCAAAAGAAGGATTTACGGGATGTAAGAGCCGAAGAGCTCAGCAGCAAACCTTGCTTGAACAGGGTTTACTTTTGAAGCCTGCACTACACCTCTTTCTGCATCAAGACTTGTGCAATCGCCTACAAGTCTGAGCACACGGAACCCCTAACCTCTAAACCCTTAAACTAAATCCTAAACCCTCAAACCCTCAAACCCTTTAACCCTGAACCCTTAAACCCTACTATCATAAGCAAATCTTAAACCCCAAACACCCCTAAACTGGCTCTCAGCCCTTCTAAGGGAGACCCTAAATCTCGAGGCAGAGAAGCTCACAAACTGCAAATTCCCCGAGAGAATAGCTTGGGCTTTGTCTTTCGGGATTCAAGGTGTTTGAGGTCGTAGGCTCTTGTTTAAAAAGGGGCTTTAAGGCTTGGGGTTCTTAGGGTTTTGAGGCTTCAAGGCTTAGAGCAAAGCTTTGAACTCCCTTATTACACGCAACTTGTCAGGCCCTTTCATTTCGTCTCTGAGTCGTAAACACTGCATATGTCTGCCTCAGATGGCTCCGTGGCCGTTATGAGAATGCCACCTCCGGAGGTACCGTGCTCAAAGGCATACCTCGGCTGCGATTAAGCTTTCGGGGTAAAGACTCGAGAAGTCTTATAAAGGGGTTCTACGAATCTCTCTGGGGCTGATACTCTCCATGTAAACACAATCCTACATCTATCAAGGATGATGTTCAGAAGATGCCCAGTAAAAGCCCAACCTAGAATCCTAGAACACAGGTCCCCGGTCTGCCACAGCGGGGATCAGCGGAAACTTTTCTGGCGCCGGAAGCAAGACTGGGAAGCCGACTGCCCAGGCCCAGCAATGGACCTTGCTCAACTTCATCTTTCAACATCACGATCACCATTACCATCATGCCTCCATTGCCATCGCCATCAAGACCGCCACCGCCGCCACCAGAACCATCGTCTTCACGGTGTTCATAATCATCGTACCATCATCATCATCATCCTCATCATCACGTCACCGTCGTCATCATCAATGTCATCGTCGCCATCATCAACGCCATCGTCGTCATCATCAATGTCATCTTCGTCACCATCAATGCCATCATCCTCGATCATCATCTTCACCATCGAAACAGGCAGATAGATAGGTAGATGGATAGATAGGCAGACAAACAGATAGATAGTTTGTTAGATAGAAAGATAGATACAAACAGACACAGAGGAAGAAGGCTAGACAGCTCGACCAACTGATAGATGGAGAGATGGATAGATAGACAGACAGATAACAGGTTAGATAAACATAAAGATACACAGATAGAAAGGCAGGCAGACAGATAGATACACCCAGTTCTCTTTCTCCCCCTGCGCACACACACACACAAAACTCATGATGACAAATGGCAATGAAGCAGCAATAGAAACCAAGTCAGTGACCATCGTCCACTGGTGGCGATAAGTATTTTTTGCAGCAAAATTACGGCCGCACCTACGAGGACCAATAACTGCAACTACCAATGCAACTGTACCAAACAGAGGAAGGTACTACGCATCATCTCAGTGGCAACACGACGACGTCGAAGACGGTGATGATGAAAACGACGATAACAAGAGCAATAACAACAACTGTGACTGATTGTAACTCGAATGCAGCCACCGGTAGTCATGTCGGCCGCAGTCGTAACAAAGGCGCGCTGACTTAGCCATACCGTGAATAAGGGCCATGGTGGCAGCACGGGCAGACGTTCATCCAATCCTACTGCAGCTACACCAAAACAGGCCTCTCCTCCCGAAGCAAGGACTAGGTGACTAGGTTGGCCGTTTGAAGCCTCTGAAAATATTCGTAAATAAGATCCTCTAAAACCCGAGAAGGGCTTACCATCAGCTCATTGACTGGAAAACCAAAGTCGTTATCTCTGCAGCCACGGCGCGCTGCATACCTCATGACTCATGAAGATGCAGGCTATATGCGTGATTTGAGGGCAAGGGCAGGGGCAAAAACAAGTCATCATTGCGGATGTCCTTGTGCACGATCTCTACTTGCATAGTGCAGCCGCTCTCTTAAACCTGTAGACGGTGATCCACGAAACATGCCGCACTGGTGAAGCGCAGGCAGTTCAACCCCGGACGCACGAGGCAAGGCGAAAGCCTCCTACGGGGGTCAAAAAGTTGCTTCCGACACAGTTCAACACGTGTTCCGGGGTTCTTCATAAATCCGTGAAACAGGCAAGGCAGCGACTGGCCTAGTACAGAAGGTTTCGGTTTCCTCTAGTTGATTGAACTCCAGAAAATGGCCTTCCTCGTTGTTCCGTAAAAATCCGATGTGGAGAGCCTCGTGCCAGGAGGATCTTGCACACCTTCTGCATTCGGTATTAGGTACAGGTGCACTTGCTGTAGATTAACTGTGCCATCGATCTTTATCCCTCACTGGGACATATCATACGGGTTATTCGGTTGGCATGGAAGGAAGGTGCAAGGGCTTGAGATACCCACCCAATGTGCTCTAAACCCGGAACCCCAGCACCCCTAGTCCCATAGCCCCCGAAACCATAAACCCCAAAACCTAAAATCCTGAAACACAAATGCCTTACTGACGTCGTCGGAAATTCTCGGACTGGCCCGGTAACCCTGCACTGCGTCTTGTAGCAAAACCCCATGTGAAAGGGTACATTAAGATTCCGGGGCTTTGGGTTTTTTCCCTCTCGCATGACAGAGTACAAAGCTCACAACCGAGGTTGGGCTTACGGTTTGGGGTTTAGGGTCTGGGGTAAGGGAACCTAATCTTGGAATTTGTGGGGTTAAGCTTCGGGGTTCTTCTAACCGTATGTCCTTTCAGTTGACATCCAGTGCCCGTGTACCAAATGAGCACATTCATGACAGTTCAGCCTAAAAACAAAAACCCTCTTAACAATCCCAAACCCTGAACTATTGGTGCCTGAACAATTAGAATACGGATTCGGGCATATAATACTGTGATGAGAATGAGAAGCCCAAGGAAGTACTACTAGCACTTATCGCGTCCAAACCAAAATCCCTGCAACCCAGATGGCCTGGCCTGATCTCCCAAAGGTGGTAATTAAACTCAATTTGCTTCAGCGCTTTTTTTGTCAGGGAGGACCCCAACGAGACTAGCCATGAACCCACAAATAAACAACGCTAAGTGCAAAATCCGAGTCAAAACGTTGAAAACCGAATCCGAAGCCCAAGAAGCCCCAGCCCCCCAACCCTGAACACCTGATTTGAGGGCCTTAGTAAGTAGAGTAGGGCGTTGGGATATACTACGTAACAAAGGAACCCTAGGAATAATCTTGCAAAATATTGCCGCCCCAAGAACACACTATACCGCCCTAATTTCTCCTGAAACAGTTTCAGGAACATTTGGAATGTTTGCGACCCCAAACAAACATCGTGGCAGAATGCGTGTTGAGGCCGGAGATCAACGATTCCCCATCCGGGCCCACCTGGCATGCGGACATGCTGCAAATCTGTATCATGTTACACAAACATATATAATTATCAAAAGAGTCAAACATACATACATACATACATACATACATACATACATAGGTTGATACAACTTTACATTCTTAGATATAGATATAGCGAGAGGTTCAGATACAGAGATAGCGATAGAGATACGATCCAGATAGATACGAATAGGGGAGCTTTCGTGCTGCTATTACACACATACAGTGATACAAATTTAGACTCATAGATATAGATATAGCGAAAGGCTTAGATACAGAGATGGCGATATAGATACGATGTAGATAGATACGAATAGGGGAGCTTTAGTGCTGCTACTACACACATACAGTGATACAAATTAGACTCTTAGATCTAGATATAGCGAGAGGCTTAGATACAGAGATAGCGATAGAGATACGATACAGATAGATACGAATAGGGGAGCTTTA
This sequence comes from Symbiodinium necroappetens, assembly GCA_905231915.1. NCBI lineage: Eukaryota > Dinophyceae > Suessiales > Symbiodiniaceae > Symbiodinium > Symbiodinium necroappetens. Next base: position 28,290 of record CAJNJA010018864.1, on the reverse strand, counting down.
GTGCTGCTATTACACACATACATTGATACAAATTTAGACTCTTAAGATATAGACATAGCGAGAGGTTCAGATGCAGAGATGGCGATAGAGATATACAGCTAGATACGAATAGAGAAACTTTATTGCTGCTATTGACTTTGCTTTTCCACTAGTGAAGCCTCAGTGACGGGTATAATGGGGACGGAGGAGATTTACGGGCTTGGTAACTGGGGGTCTTTATCTCTTTTGTGTTGAGCCCTATGCCGTAAACGTTGCATAGGCTGCGCTGTTTTGAAATCTTCGTTACACTTCTGGAAGCGATGGCACGTTGAGGCTTTGGAGCTCTGCTTGCTTTAAGGCACGGAGAACGATCTACACTCTAAAAATGCTTTACTTTGCGTGGTTGGAGTGGCACGAGCGGCCTCGAACAAGGCGTGTGTCTGCAGTGCGCCCCATTTTTGTTGGTTGCCTCCAGCCTGCAGAAGCCTCTGCTGGGAACCAAGCGAGGGGCTCACAGCATACCTCCAAGTCTGCAGTGCCACTCATCTGGCATGACTTCAGCTTAAAGGATGCAGCAGTGGACAACTCCGAAAGCCCATCTGCCGCACAGGAAATGACTGCATGATTTGTATCCAGTCCACATGATTTTGAGAGAGACTGAAATTCACTACGAGGAATAGATACTTCATCTGACAAGATTTCACGGACGACACTATATCCGAGGCAAATCCTAAAGCCTGACCCCTAGACCCAAAAAACCCTAGCCCCTGAACCCCAGCCTGGTCGTCAGGATCCAAGGAGCTGCCCAGGAGTTTGGATGCCCAAGCGGGATCTAGGGCCAGAGGTTGATCCTTAGATTTTGCATAGGTCGGCACCTTCTTGCGAACTCATTCGCATTGTGCCTCTTATTCTTATTTGCAATAATTCTTAAACAAGATGATACTCGACTCATTAAGGCCAACAAGGGAAAATATCGAATATCCCACTTGCCTCCCTACTTTCCGGCTCCTGCGACAATCAAGGGCTCTGGCTGGTTCCTGACCTTCAAGTTTGTAAGGGCTTTCCTGTCAAAGCTCTATTCTGCTTGCAGAGTAAGCCCTAAACCCTGCTCGACTTCTGGAAACGGCTTGAGGTTTTGCGACAATAAACTAAGCCGACTAAGCCTCTGTGGATTTTCATTTTCGGGGCGGGTGGAGACTGAGGAGAAAGCCACTGGTCGTTCCATGTGTGCTCTTGGTAGGGTGTTCGCAAGCGGCTTCTTGGAGTGGTCAATAAAGAAGCCGTAACGACCAGAGCAAGGTTGTGCGAGCAATTATGGTATAAGTATGCAAGGGACCTCCTCCTCCTCCTACTTCTGCTACTACTGCTACTACTACTACTACTACCACTACTACTACTACTACTACTACTTCTTCTTCTTCTTCAGAGCTCTGCAGTGGGATTCCACAGGCTAAGGCCAGACTTGGGCACGACAGGGCTTCGTGAGATCTGTATGCTTGGGACGGTCCGCCCTTCTGAACTTTAGGGCATAGGGTCTCGGGTTTAGGGTTTGGGTCTTTAGCATTTACAAGAGTAGGACCGCGCGTCCAAGCAACACGTGTTCACAGTTGCATGTGTTAATGCTGCTGCTGGTACTGCTACTACTAGTCTTACGACAACGAAGACGGCTACGACTGCTATGACCGTTCGTCCCCTCGTGGCAACATGTAACATCAGAGCGTCAATACCAAAGCATAAGATCCTGCGGTAGCTCAGGATTCAGGGTTTTGGGTTTAAAGGTTCAAGCTCAGGACCTGCAGGGCTCAGTGTTTACTCAGGATTCCACAGAATTCTACGTCTTGTTGCCCGTTTTTGCCACATGTCCACAGCTTCGCAGACGTTTGGGGGGATGTTGGGTTCAAGAGGCAAGTTTCGGGTCCTCGATACGGCTTACAGGGTTTAGGGTTGTTTTCAGTGCAGCGACAGTGAAGGCTGCCGAGTTATATGAGGTTCTGATAGACGCGTAGTACCGCCTTCCTCCCTAGCCCAAGAGCTTTAAACTCTGAAATGAATCCATACACCACATGAATAGGGAGCCCTGATGTACGGTTTAAGGTTTAAACAAGGGGGCAGTAAAGAACAGTGTTATTGACTAGTCAGGCCCCTTTTGTTACATCTCCAGCATTATTTCTTACTTGTCCGGCAAGTATGCCAAAGGTTTGCCGTCGGACTTTATTGGGATCATCATGCCCAAGATCGCCAAACATCAGCATCAGTAAGAATCCTAAGCCCTAAACCTAAACCCATTAGCCAGAAAGATTCCCTGAGCCGCTGGCGGGCTCCAGGAGGAAAAGGCCGCCGAAGAGACGGGCCTCTCTCACTCTTCCAGCAATCCAATCACGGTTTACCGGAACCCTGAAAAACCTGTCCGCTTTCCGGGTTCTTGTTGTGGGGTTTCCTTCTCACGTCCTTAACAAAGCAGGGTTTATCTGGGGTTAAGGTACCTTTATTTCACATTTCACATTTCGGAATGATTTGCTTCCGCAACAGCGACAACTGAGGGAGCATCTATTCAAGAACTGTTGAGCCAGAGTCTGACTGAGGAAATATATACAAGCTTGCATTCGCTCCACATCTTCTTCAAGGCGAAACAAATACTCCAAAAATGCCTGGCGAGACATAAGCTGTCACCAGTCACCCAATAGTGAAGCACTGCCTTGCACTGTACCTGGGCACTCACACAGGGCATGCCTGACAGCCACCAGACAGGCCGCACACCAAGGACAGCAGTCCCGAATAGTCCCGAAGGGTGGGAGCCTCTGAGTGCTGGCAAATTGAAGCCCATCGGCCAGAACAGCGAACAAACAACCGAGTCCTTAGCGAGGATAACGTACTCGTCCCGAGATCCAACCTTGCCAGTGACAAAAGAAAAGCATTACCCGTAACAGGGATTCGGTCGTAGCGAAACCCAAAACCCTCGCAGACTTGTTAAATTTGCTCACGCCTCCACACGTCATCATATGCTTGGATATGTGGAGCAACGACATGCTTTCGGTACTGCTTGATGAGTAAGCGGGATCGCTCTTCGCCATGGCCACCCCAGGAGCATAAGAAGAATGCTCAGTGATTTGTAAAATCCAACCATGAGAAGAGAGGCATGTCATGTGCTGGCACACATGCGTTATCCATGTCATCAAGCCAGTGAGGGTAGCTGCCCGTGCCACCACCGCGGCAGGGTGATCATCTGGCAGGCATTGGAGTCTTGCCAACATTGCGATGGCAGCTTCCAGGACAACCGAACCCAACCGCGCTTTCCATCCCAGCTGCGACGGCGGTAAGTGCGCTTTAAGCTGATGCCAGGGTTGTAACCCATGATGCCAGGGTTGCAACCCATGATTTCCAAAGCCCACTTGTACTGAGCAGTCTTCAAACCGATTCGAAACCGGGGGGGGGGGGGCGGCAAAACAAAAAAGGTGTCCTGTACTTAACAGTTGCGTTGATGCGAGACGGCATCTTGGCTGCGATGGCGGTGAGGGGAATTCCAGCGCTAATAGCAGCATTGCAAAACCCTGAAAGAGCCTGGTTGGCATGGGCAACAACAGAGCATAGGTTCCATGCTCACTTGGTCATCCAGCAGGAATCCAAGGCAAGTGTGGGTGGAAGCGACTTCACATCCCACTGCATCCGGGCAAGGGGTTGACTGCTTTGAGGGACCCTGCGCTCGGGCCAGGCATACTTGTTTCGTCGATGTACTGGACAGGGCCAAAAGCAACATGCGACCTGACAGCTTAGGCAGCAAGGACAACCACGAAACCGTAAGCTTACAACTTTCAACCCCAGGTGACGAGTCTGCAGCCATAGCAGCCTCCTGAATGCTGCAGATTGCATTGTGCAAGACTCGTAGGTCTGAAGGTACTTGCTCCAAGTCACGCGCTGGAATGGCATGATCAGCTTCAATCAATGCTTGGTGTCCGAACGGAAGCCAGACAGCACACGTACCCTGCGTCACTGCACCCTCCAAGGCATCGCGTAAATCAACCGCGAAAGCATGGAGCAGAAAAGACGAAAACCGGCGACCTTGAGCAGTTCTTTGTCCCAATGAAACATTGCAGAGATAAGCCCGTGCAAGGACACAACCTGGGCATCAGTAGCCAAGATGTCATCCAGCAGTAGCCACCAACAAATCCTTAACACCCCGGCCCACAAAAAGAGTCAATCGCAGGCTGGTTCCGTTGCATTTAAAACTTGAGCAATGTCGGAACCAAAAGAAACCGGCCTCAAATTACCTAAGCGCCTGACCATCTTAGGACCAGACTTGCGTATGGGGCATATCATTGGCAACATAAGAGTGATGAGGTTACCCCGACGCACACTGCCAGATTCCCCAGAAGGCCAATGAAGCGTTTGCTTTCTTCGCATGCTGCTTTCAGCGACGCCGCTGTTCCATGCAACCATCGAAGGAATCCAAAATCTCAGCAATACTCATGTGCCGAGAGGGCAGCATTTCCTTCAGCTTCAGCACTATCATGGAATCCGCCATGAGCCCGAATGCGTGAGACCAGCTTGTTGGTCCATTGGTTCCTGCTGACTCCACAGCAACAGAGCATTGGGATACCTTGTCCTGCAGGTCGGACATCACAAGTGTAGCCATTTCATGCGGCCGGAGAGGCTGTCCAGTACCAGGGAAACGAACATGCTTAAGCCATCCGTGTTTGCAGAAACACAACGCCAAATCCAATTCTTAGTTAGCTTAGGGCTGATTTCTTTCATCACCAAGACGATGTGCGTCGCGTGTTGTTCCCACCAGGACAGCTCCGACACGGCGTGCTTAAAATCAGACAAGGAGTCGTCCTTTATACAAGCCGTATCGAAACCCTTCTAGATCCATTTAAAGAATAGGACTGGGGTAGGGTTTAAGGTTTAGGATTGTTGGCTGAGGGTGTCAAGCGGGAGGATGCCTGCAAAAGCAGACTCGGGTTTTGCAGTTTAGGGCTTAGGGTTTAAGGATCCTGTAAGACAACAAGGGATACTTGCCTTATTTTTTGAGGCCCCTGCGCTTTGGGGTTTAGGGTAGGGCGTGTGATTCAGACTCTTTTGGGGGGATAGCATTTTGGGCCGCAGGGAGACTTGAGTCTGGTGTTTGAGGCTTTCAGAGGTTATGGACCTATGGACTAGGGTGTAGGTCTTCGGGCCTAGACCCTCAGTCCTAAACCCAAAGGGCATTGGTGTAGGGTTTGCAAGGTCTGGGGTATCTTGTACTATGAGCGGATCGGAACTAAATCAGGGGACACTATTTCCCACTGAAAAATGTGATATGACGGCCCTGATCATCAAGACCTCGCCTGGGAAACAAGGAGCTCATAGCGGGCCGTGTCCACCACCATGGCTGCCTCCCCCAAGCAACGAGGGCGCCAAAAACATAATTTAGGCTTTTGGTTATAGGGCTGAAGGCTGCGAATACAAACAAGGCCCAGGGTACAAACCACAGGCGTGTTAGGGTTCCCCTTAACACCGAACTCCCTGAATCTCTAGACTCTAACTCAAAACTCCAAACTCGTGGTGCCGGTGCTGGTGCTGGTGCCGCTGCCGCTGCCGTTGCTGCTGCTGTTGATGATGTCATTGATGTTGCCCGCGGTCGCAGTGAGGTGGTTGTGGTGGTGGCGGTGGTTGTGGTGGTGCTTGTGGTGTGTCACTATGGTTTCTTTTGTCGTTGTTGTTGACCCTTTATAGCATTCACACTGCAATACATGAGCCGGGGTGTGGTGAACCCAGGCGTTTACGGCTTCGGTCGGCCTGCTTATCCTCCAGCTCGATAAACTTCTCATCCAAAACCTGGCATAGAGCACAGGGACACCAGCCAAGTTGTTCATAATCGGTTAACGTTATCACTATCATCAAGACTGCTGTCTTGTCTGCCATCATCGTCGTCATCATCCTCATCCTCCATAGCGCATCGCCTACAGCAGTAACACTTCGACCAGTGCAAGCATCGTCTGCCTCACAGCCATAAATACTTTCATGACGACGAGTACTGTTTCCTGCTGCGCTGGGGTGGTACTTCTGTTGGTCGTGGTCGGTGCATGTTGTGAAGTTGATGCACTTTGCAGTCCTCAGTTCTGCAGACTTCGCTGCGTCTCGTTTGACAGCCTTTCATTGCTCAGCTTTGTATGCGCCTGTGCCGCCCGACTCCATGACTGCCATGATCCACCCGGGCTACGGGGGTGCCAGAATCGAAAGATACTCTGCATATTGAAGCTCAGAATAAGATCTTGGTCCGACTTGGGCGCAGCACGATCACAAGCCTTAGTTCCTGCGAGCCTATCCCAAAGAATCCCGAACCGGTGTCCCAAACCAACACAGGCTCCGTGTTCTTTCACCGCGTCAAGGATAAGCCGAGGCTGTTTTCGAGGCTCCAACTTAAAGCGATGAGATGAAGTAACTTCGCACTGTAGTTATTTGCAGATGCTTCCCGTGTTTCTTGATTGTGGAGCCCTGGCCACAAGTCTTGCGAACCAAAAGAGGGACGAGGTGGGCCCTCGCCCTGCAACCCGGAAGCCTCAAACATTGGAGTTCAAAGCCGGCGCGAACACTAAACTAACATCCTAAAACCCTGCATAAAACCCTAAACCGATAGAGTCCTAACACATAACACCCTAAACCCCAAAACCGTTAGAGCCCTCCACCCGAACACCCTGAATCCTAAAGCCTGAAACCGCTGAAGCCCTGAAACAGATCTGAACTTCGATGCTGAGGGAAGCCTTAAAAGAATCCTTAAGTGAACCTCGAAAGGAATCCTCAAAAGAACCCTCATAGAACCTCAAAGGAACTCCTAAATGAACCCCTTGACTCTTTTGCTACTGGACTCAAGTCTAGTCTAGCCAGACTACGACCTGCAGTCATCTTGGCCCTAAACCCCTTGACCCTAAACCCGTTTGCAACCAGGACTCTCGCAGCCAGCCGGACCCTAAACCCTAAACCCTTGAAGGAAGCCTGAAAGAAGCCCTGAGCCAAGCCTGCTGGAAGCTGAGCGGCTCCTCTGAGGTCTTCTTTAGGTTTGTTTGCTGTCCCTTTTGAAGGCTATAGGGGTTTAGGGCTTAGGGTTTTCCTGGTGTGTTCATTTAAAGTTAGGGGTTGCAGAACGAATTATAGTGTACATGGTTCCGAGTGTGACATCAGAACTCATCGCTCAAACCTCGGGTGTGCCTTATTCGGCCGCTTCAGGGCTCCAACTCATCAAGGATCCTACTATACAGGGGCTCTTTTTGCCCCAAAGTCTATCTGATCCTTACTTGCTTGTTTCGATGCCTCTTTACCCATTGACTTCAACGCCAACTCCAAGAGCTGCCGTCGGTGGAGATTCCCCGTGGGAGCGGACTCAACTCGGCCCGATGCAAGCACTTACATTGCAAGACACTTTGGGGGGGGTTTAGGGTTTAGGGCCTTTAGGGTTTAGGGCCACCTGAACCCTAAAGCCTAATGTAGAGAGAAAGGAAAGGCTGGTGCCGGCATTGTCCTGCAGCTGAAGTGCCGCGATGATGTTCCCCGTGCCGTTGCCGGTGAAGCAGGTTCGAAACCTGCTGGAAAGATTGCGTAGGGTTGGAACATATAGGCCTTAATCGTTAGACTAAGGTTTTTGAAGTATGTTATGCTATAAAATAAATAAAGTAAGGAACCCTAAGGAATAGAATTGCAGACACTTCAGACCCCGATACTACAACAGACCCTGTACTTCCAAGGCACCAAGCCGCTTCAGCACACCCCCAGGTCTGCTGCTGGGGTGAGGCACGATGGACGCCCGGGCATGCAAAACACACAGGAAAAAGCCTAAAGCCATAAAGCCCTAAACCCTGAACAGATTAAAGCCTTACAGCCCTAAACCTTCAAAGCCTTCCAGCTTAAACCCTCAAGGATCAGCCCTGAAGCACCGAACCCGAAACCCATTCCGAAGCCCTCTGGTCTAGGCTTTAATGACTTGTGGCTTTGGCAGATGGTGGCCCAAGTCATGATCCGCAAACTCATTTTCTGACAAGGCTGGCTTGTTAGAATTTCTAGGTAAGAAGTTGTTTCATTAAGAGTTTCAACAGAAAGCACAACATATAGACCACTGACAAAGTCACATATGGTTGCGAAGCTACGGCTATCCTGGTCTCTGCTAGTGTGGTGACTTCAACTGCTACACTGTTCAAAGAAGACGGTGTTTCTACTGATGATGGTGATGGTTGTGATGATGACCCATGATCACAGCGACGAGAGGATGTTGCTAATGCTCATGATGCTGCTGCTGCTGCTGCTGCTGCTGCTGCTGAAGCTGCATATTGTTGTATGGCCACTGCTGCTGCTCTGGTTGGTGTTCCGTTTTCATGCACACTAACAGCCCGCAATACCACACGTCCTGAGATGCCGGCACATCTGTGGCGTAGGGATCCTGAAATGACGGAAAATTTGGGTATAGAGGGATTAAAGGCTTTAACGTCTCAGGACTGAAAGCTTTAAGGCTCTAAATGACGCTTGTCTGTTTTTGGGTGCAGGGGATGCAGGCTACAGAAAATACAGTAGGGTCAGAAGAAAGATTGTAAGTTCTGCATCCCCTGTCATTCGTCTCGTTTCTCCATTCTAAAAGGTCCCTGGTCTTCTTGCTCCGCGACCTCTGTTGTCCCTATGTCTAGAGCAAGGAGGTTGCAGAAAGCCCCCGTCGTCATTGACAAATCAGATGCGACGACTGGCTAACAACGCCTTCGGATCGTTTTTAGCAAACCTCGAAGCCCTGGTTCCCCCCAGAATGTAGGGAACCTCATATAAACTCTGAATAGTCTTGAGCACAAACCGCCTGAGTGAGTCACCCGAATGTTAAAAGAAACCACCAAAGTCAATGCAGGAGCCAGGGCGCGATGTTCTGTGCTGGATCTGCTTCATTGTAGAGACCAAGTTGCCTCCATGCGCAGGAATTTCAACAAGCTGGGGTCTGCTCGAACCGGGCTTGAAGGGTGCGAGTAGGTATGCCGAACGAACGATGCCGTCTCTGTCCGAAGAGTTCAAGTTTAGAAGTTTCGAGCAGCCCTACACCCCCAAAACCCAACTCCTCTCAATGGGGTTTGTAGGAAGGTTTCCTTGGGTCTCCAGGCACAAACAAAATTCACAGAGGACAGATGATCCTATTCACTAGAGTTAGTCCTTTGTATGTGTATGTGTATAGAAATACACATGAATGTTTTGTCTTATGCTTTCACGGAATCGTGTTACATTAGATCAGACTCGGTTTAGGTTTAGGTGCAGATGTAAAGATCAGATTATAGGGTGTATGCTACAGATACTGTGCTGGGACAAAATATACTTCCCGGGTTCTAGTCGAGTTTGGGCCTTGTGCTAATGAAGATGCTACCATGCATAGAGAAGGCGTGGGCGAGCTTAGCTTGTGCCGGGAGCCATGCAACTTAAACAGCTTTGACCCAAACGCTCAAACCACCTGAAGCCCTGCAACTTACGTGCCCACTGGATGACCCCTGTTTTGAACCGACTCTGCCAATCAGCCGGGACGCAGCACTTCCAGACTATTGCATCCTCCTAAACCATCAGCGACTTAAGGAACCTTTGTATTTGCGCCAACCCTTACAGGGGCTCCCGGCTGATAGTAGTCGGAGATGCCCCCATGTGTGAGCAAGTCATAACGCCAGAAATGGCACAACTCAGACATGGGTACCGCCTCGGTCGAGAATTCATGAAAGGGCCTGTAGGGGCTCAAATTAACAGACTCGAGTCTTGAGGGTTCTATTTCCGATCGCATAACATCATAGATGCCAATAACATACCGAGTGTTTGAGGGTTCCTTAACGATAAACAACCACCCAAACTAACTGCTAGTAACTAAACCCCAAGCTATGATCGCACAACGGAGCCCCGAGGAGCATCCGGAAAACCCTAGGCCCTAAAGCCGCTTTTTGCAGCTTCAGGATGCAGAGCCCTCGGTCTCCTCTAGAGATGACCGGTGCTGCGAAGGGAAGCTCTGTTCCAGAAAGCTGTTGGGGTTTTGGGGGTCAGGGTCCACCTGTAGCCGAAGAGACCTACATCTCTTTAGGGTTCCTTATGATGCTGTCTAGATAAAGTTCCTGACATATGTAGATTATAAGGCCTTTGAGTCCTAGGATTGCGGACGCTAGACCTTAACGCGAATCCTACACTGAAGGACTGCGACCATGCGCACCCAGCGCAAGACTTACCCTGAATACCACGCCCCTGCAAGCTAACGCTAGCAAGTATTGAGGCTCCAATATTCCACCCTGACGCTGCTAGATTCCGGCGGAATTTATCGGAGAGCCCAAATTCCAGCTCCACCGACACCTTAAACCGTCCAAATTGCAATGCCCTGACTCGCAAACCTAACAGGATTTAGGGTATAGGAGCCAGTATAGGAGCCCTTAACGCTGGGGTTTAGGGCCTAAGTTTAGGGTTTCGGCAACCAAAGCTTAGCCTTGAACGTCCACGACATCCAGAGCTGCGGGGTGTAAAGTTGCTTGTTTGTTTGTATTTGGGGCATTTTGGCTGTGAGGCTTCAAGGTGGATCGGCCTTGGGAGGCTTGGGGGTATACGGCGAGAAAGAGGGACCGGAAATCTCTAAATGGGAATTGCAGGAGATGTTACAGTCATAATAACAGGGAGCTCGGAGGAACAGCAGTACTCATGGTAGGCTTCTGTATTGAAGTGTAGACCCTTTGGCTTTTGTGGGTGCTGTCTGGCGGCCTGGCGAGTGCAGGGTTGAGCAGCAGACACACACACACACACATTTGCCAACAAGAGGGGGCAGGCCTAAGGTCAGGAAGCCCAGGCACTACATTCCCAAATCCGTAATCACCGAACCCATGCCGCCCTTTTTTGCGTAAGCCTCAGCCCCCTCAAATCCTAAACTTGCAACCACAATGGACTGGGCCGCGTGCCACTACAAGCAACCCTCCGGCAAAGAGCAGCCCGAAACACAGGGCGCAAAAGCTGCAAAACCTCATCGATTTTAGTCTTTTTCGGGGTTGGGGCTTGGGGGGAAACAAGGCTTTGGCTGTTTCGGCTTAGGGGCTTCGTTGTTTCTGGTTCCAGAGTGCAGATTTGAGAATTTGTTTTTGGGGTTAGGGCTGAGGGTTCGAGGAGCACAGGAAGTTAACTCACTTGTCAGGGCTTGAACCTGAGCCTCGCAGTTGGGGATTTCGGGGGAGCTGCGACTTTTGGCTTAAGGCGTGGGTTTTCGCTTTGCGGGCTCTGCGTGGTTTCAACTTTACTTATTGGGTAAAGGTAAAGGTTGCCTTTGGAAAAAAACATCAGTCAGTTGAAGAAAGTAGAATGCTACTGAAGGGACCCTAGTGCGTCTCCTGAACTCAGAACTTCAAACCGATTCAAACCCAAGAACCCCTCGTTTCATACATCGGTACCCTCGAATGCACCGGGGAGCCATGAGGCACAGGAGGGCGATGCGCTCGGGTAGGTCGCCTTGGATCTCCGGGCATAGACGATCGTCCCAGGGTTCACCTTTTCGGCGTTCGGCTGCCAGGGGGTTGACGACTGGGTTTTGGGGCTGTGACTGAACATTGCAGCTACAAGCTACAACCTCAGTTTGCCGCCACTCCGACAATTTCCAGACCTGTATGCAAAAGCGCTGGGCTTCTCGATATTCCAATTGCTCGGCGTGTTCACTAACAAAGCTTGGTGGCTGCAGACATGCGTTCGTTTCAGCAGGTTTGAATGAGTGTTGAAGCAGCCGCGCAGGCCCAGGTATAGGCTGCTGGGTGCGCACTCACGATACAAAGAAACAACAAACAGCCTGAGTAGAGTCGTAAGTCCACACACACGCTGGTAGCCCGGGGCTCGGGTGGTGAGAATCTACCACTTCAAAACGGGGAAATTCAGATTCAACACTTCTTAATACCCTTGAACCCCCAAATGGCTCTGAAATACTTAAGCATGGTTCCTATTGTTTCAGCACTAAACCTAAACCCCTGAGCTCACAAACATCAAGAAGCCCTAGGCCTACACAAGCAGCGTTGACCTCACGCCGAAACCACCGAAGAAAAGCACACATCAGGAGAGACTGAGGCTTGAGGCCCTAGCAGAGGGGTCTCGGTGATTGGAATAAGCTTTTTGGAGTCCTAATTATGCAGGGACTGGGTTCAGTGGATTTTAATATGATTCTTGGACCCTTTTTGCAAGTTATCCAGAACTTCTGTTCTGGAAATTCAGACTTTCTGCTCTGGAAATTCCATCTTCCTCACCAACTCCCTTAATCCTCTCCTGAAACCATGAGCCCTCCAAACCCTGAAAAGGGCCCCCGATTAATCGGGGCCCCTACAGCCTAAACGTCAAATTTTGGAACCTGGGCCCCTGGCCAGTAGGACGAGAACTGCGGTGAAGCCAGACAAGGCCAGGAAGGCGGTGTGCCGGGCGTCCTCAAACGGCTCGACTACATAGGCTTAGGGAAGGGTCGAAGAGTGTGTGTAAGGTGTAGGGTTTGGGGTTTAGGTATTTTCAGGTTCGGAGGCCTCTGTGTCACATGACCGTGATTTATTGTCCTGCTGTCGTGCTTGCGGCACCAGACATCACCACAATCATCATCATCATCATTATTATTCTCATCATCATCAACAACATCATCATCGTCGCCAACGCATCATCATCAGCATCATCATCATCATCAGCACCATCCTCACCATGGTCAAAAGTCACCGTCATGACCACCAGCATCATCATCGGCATCACCATCATCACCACCACCGCCACCAATACTAGCTCCTTCACCATCACTATCAACCCTCGCTGTCATCATCATCATCATCAACGCCACTGCCGCCATTATCACTATCATCATGATACGGATGTCCAATCGTCGGGGTCGGGTCATCGTGTTCAAGTCCCCAACATCATGAACCTTGGCCTAAGGCTAAACCCATGCTAGACCTGCGCTTGAGACGGAATTACTCGTACAACTAACATCCGAAGGCTTGCTACTCAACTACTCAACTAACTACTACACACCTGTACTACAAGATCACGACGCTTGAACATACGAGGTTACTACTGTCCCGCTACAGTACTGACCATGACACTATAATGCCATATACTATGCTACTTACTACCATAGCACACAACAACTAGTGTAACGACGACGACGACAACGACGACGACGACCACCCCGACGACGACGACTACTACTACTGCTACTGCTACTGTTACTCCTGATCCTCCTCCTCCTCCTCCAGCTGCTCCTACTGCTCCTGCTGCTGCTGCTGCTGCTGCTTTAGTTTACAGCTGCGTCCTCGACGGTCTGGAGGGTGTAGCGCTGTCCCAGAAACATCTCGACCTCCCGCCAGCGATGGACGTGATGAAAGAAAGGCCTAAAGACGTATACGTGTATGTGCAGTTGGCATGTTTCCGAACGTCTGTGAAAGACCTGGTCGAGAGCTGCTCACATGTCGAGCTCATCAAACTCTGCGATGAAAGGGCAAGCCGGGCAAAAATTCTGAATTAAGGAGCAAGACTTGAAGAAGCTGTCTGCAACAGGTCATGACGTCTGCAACCCTGATAAGCCCTCACGTGCATCAGAAAAGCCTTTGCCCCGAACACTTAAGCCAAAAATCCACATCATTATCTCTACTTCAGCTGAAAGCCGCATGGGGTTCAGGGCTTCGCGCTACGGGCAGAAGGCAGACGGAGCTCAGGATGTAGGAGCTGAGGGGCTCAGGACGTTGATATTTGGCCGCATGGGTCACCTTGTCCAACTTGTTGGCGTGGCTTGGAACGAGAATCTTGTAGAAACCAGCACTTTGGACAAGGCGCTAAGCCACACGCAACCTAGGGCAGGGGTTTAGCGATTAGGCTCCAGAGGCTGAAGTGCCGATATTGAAAAAACCGAGTTAAAAGTCCAAGACAAGGCTAGTTCCTGAAAAGCCGCGCGGCCAGATACGTGCGTGTGTGTGTTTGTGGGTTGGGGCTTGGAGCCTGGACAGGATCTTTGTGTTCAGGAAATTCATGATCCTAGTGCTTCGGAGTTTCGGTGGCTTGAGACTCCATTGTCTAGGAGTGCTCTTGACTCGAGCCCTGGGCTGCTTAAACCCTCGGGTTTAGGGTTGGGGACTGAGCTCAGCTCGAGCAAAACCGAACGACCCTAAATCCCAAAGCCCTAAACCTTAAACACGCCCTAAACCCTAAACTTATACACAAGCCCCTAAACCCTGAAACCCTGTAGCTACTATAGCCCTAAACACAAGCCCCAAAACCCCCAAAGCCTAAACGCTTCAACCCCCTATGAACACTCAACCCCGCTGAGTAGGCTGCGAAGCTTCCCGCGGTGGCCTGCTTGAAGACCTGTAAAAAAAAGGGGGTCCAAAAAAAGGGTTCTATCACAGGGCCCTTTTAAGGGGGCTCCCAAGCCTCTGCCAGGAATAATCAGGGTTTCGATAGGGTCTTGATCTAGAAGCCTTAGAAGGTAAGTAGGAGCCTCCGGGAATAGTCTTAGCAATTTTTTCCGCTTCTATACTGGTTGCTTGGCTTTCTTGGACGCAGTGTCAACGATTGCCAGTCGTCCGTATTCAGATTTATGTAGGGGTACATCGTGACAGTCTTCGGGTTTCTTGACTGCATACAAGATACCGATGACTTGCGTGCAGTTGCAATAGGTGTATCGCGCAGTCCATACAGATACACGTGCAGTGTGATCCAATCATTTCTGCCATAAGTCAATTGCAAAGGACCGTCACCCGTACGGACCCTAATTACGCTCTTAAGGTCCTGTATGAACTTCGCTTCGAGACTTGAACCCTAAAATCCCTAAACCTTAACTTTGACCTTCCATTGAGGTTGTTATGCAAAACTCACGGCAGACGGGTGTTCCACAAGCCCCAGGCCGAGGCTTCTTGATTCTTTAGCCACAGAGATCCACCGGCCCGGTGAACTCCGAAATCCTGGGCCATGAACCCCATTGCCTAAAACATGGCCTGGAGAGGCTTTTAGCCTGCAAGACGGCGTGAATGCGCGGTCGCCAGTACCATTGAGCCAGAAGCTTCCACTTCTTCTATGACAGCTGGATCGATGCATCTGCGCTCCGCGGCCACGTTTCAGTCTTACAGGGGATTCTGGCTCCCTACCCATGGGCTCCATTGCAATTCCTTTCTGTGCTTTGTATTTAGGATCCTAGAAGGTAATCCCAAAAAGGACCTACAATGGAGCCCATGGGTAAAGCTCGAGTCCTCAAGTCATCTCAATCAGCATCGTTGCACTTCTCGGTCCTATCGTTTTCCCAAGGAGACCTATTGTGCGTGAATCTTACTATATGGGAACCGCACTTTCTACTATGCAGGTACTTAGGGCCCCCAAGGGCTTGTGACCCTCAGCGGGGCCCACAGACCAGGCTTCCTATGCAGGGCTTTGGGCGTAGGGTTTGGGTTTGTGACCCCTAAACCCCTTTTGTTGTGGGGCCCTTTTGCAACAGGCTTTCCACTTCGCCCGGAGTTGGAGCAAGCAGCCCTAGCAGCTTCACTGCGGAGCCAGCTTTCGCATCCGCCGTGTGGCGGGGCCCTAAACCCTAAACTCTTTTGGGCTTAAGTTCTGGGTTTCGTGGGTGAGGTTTCCAAGGTCGAGTATAGGGTTTGAGCTTAGGGTTGGGCGCCTGGCGCCTTCCACTTCCCCCAAAGACCTAAACCCCTACACCCTGAAAGGGTATCGGCTTAGGGTTTAGGGTTTGTAAACCCTAAACTTTCTAGGGTTTAAGTTTTTGGGTCCCTAGACCCTGGAACCTCCAAAAACGATGCCTCTAAGGCGTTGCGGCCACGCCCAGCAGCCGAAGCGACATCTGCTAACCGTTGTCCGGTGAGAGTGGCCTCGGAGCTGGTTGAATGTTAAGGGGTCAGGCTTAAGAGTTTGGGCTTAAGGTTTCAGGACTTTTTTAAAATGCTTCTAAGGTTGTTGGTGAGATTTTGGACTTTTGCTGCATTCTCATTGCTTTGCAGCTTGATCTCGAGCAATCTTCAAGGAGGAGCTGGAGCTTTTGCCTTGCGTTACGTCCAACCATAGCTCAGTGTTGTCATTTATCGAGGCTGCCTGCACTCCTCAGCAATGTTTTCCTAAATTCCGGCAAGAAAAAAGGCCTCAACGCGTCGTCGGCCTTCGACTTACATAGCTAGCAAGCTGCCTGCAAGAGTGCTTGAGTTTCTGTCGGAGAAGAGTCGGACATTCTTCAGCTTACTATGATCCCCAACTCTGCATTCATGCCCGAAGCAATCACCTTGGACTGCGACTCCCGATCGTGACACGGCAAAGGCAAACGACTTTAATTTCTCAGGGTCTGTAGACAAGCATTAGCTCGAAAGATGTTAGGACCCTAAACCCTTCACCCCAAGGGCCCAAGATGTTAGGCTCAAGAATCGACTAGAACCCCCCTGGCCTCGGAGTGCCGCTAGACCCCGAGCCCTTGTTGGCATCTAGTCGCCGAAGTCGTCTCCCGGATCGACTGCATCGCATCCGCCGATGATGTTCGCAGCGCCAATTTCCTGGAATTTCTGATGCCTACAAACCCGAAGTCGTTGGGGTGCAAGGTTTCGGCTGCTCTGGACAAGGCTAGAGCTTGATTGCTGCCTTCAATGTTGAATTCTGAGCATGCGCAACTGACTTCAGGGTTGCGGGGTTGAGGCTTTACAGCGCTGATTAGACGGATGTCAGCTCCACAAAAATTAAATCAGTTTGACCTAGAGCCCACTTGTTGCATCTGGCCTGCCCTAAACCCTAAACGCACGTCGCAAACCAAGCCATAAAGCCTCATTTAATGTAGGGCAGAGTGGCCAGATAATTACCTATACTATTCTTTAAAGGCCCCTACTCTTGTCAATAAGGCCCCACTGTTATTCCATCTTAACCCAGAGTTCCCTCGCCCCTGGGCCCAAGCTTGCCTACTTTAGGGCTTAGGATGTGCCTCCCACCTAGCTAGGCTTAGGATTTAGGGTTTGGGGTTTAGGCCCATGCAGGGCTTTTCATGCTTCGAGGGTATCTTACACTATGAGTTATATCGGACTTAACCGGGAATTCAGCTATGTAACTATGTATTCACACTTCTGTTCTGGTGCCTGAGCAGGTTTCTTCAGCGAGAAGAGAGGGCCGAAATGTAGGGCTCTCGACCCTGACTCGACTGTTTAGGGTTTGATCACTCCCCCCGTTTATTACACACACCCCTAATAAATCAAAACACATTGGGGCGAATCCTCCCGAAATCAGGCATGCCCTTTAAACCCTATTCTGGATTAGGGGGAGGGTTTCGAGGCTCCAAATACCCTTAGAGCACAGTAAGAGCAAGAGCAAAAGCGGGAGCACAGCAGTAGCAAGAGCAGCAGCAAAAGCAAGAGCGGGAGTAAGAGCAGGATCACGAGCAGAGCGGGAGCAACAGCAAGAGCAGGAGCAAGAGCCGGAGCAAGAGCACGACCCCTCAAAAGTGGCAATAGCGATAAAACTACCCCCTAATAATAAACATACTTTCAGAGTCTTTGTCGGGGCGGGGGCCCCCCCGTTTAATATTCGGGGAAACGATTAGGGCTAAGGCTAAGGGAATGTGAGGAAAAACAACTCCCGGTCTTGCTGTCATGGGGGCCCGTCTGCACCTGTTTCACCTTATCGCCTTGGTAATTACGATAATGATCTGTCGTCAGTATCCTACACACTGAGTTGGTTTTGCAAGTAGGGCCTACAGCGGTGCAAAAAAGCCACTCCACAAAGCAACACTCTGCATACCCCCCGGCCCTCCCACCCCTCACAAAGAAGCTGAGCTCCAAACTATCGCTGAAATCCAACAGCGATGCCCATGACAATGCTTAGCGTTTAGGGTTCAGGCTCCAGGTTCATGGAGTTCTTAGGAGCATGACCTTCATGGTCATCATGGGGCTGCAGTTTTGTATGCATTTGCGTTTTCTTGCGCAGCCCTACTTATCCAGTTGCCTACGGGGTGCATGCCCGAAAAGAGTTACAGGAAAGGGTGCTTCTTCTTCACTAGGCAGCTCTAAACTCTAAACATGTCTAAGAGTCTATGCGACGGAACCTAAGCACAGAGAACCTAAGCCGCAGAAATTGCCAAACCAGTGCTGACACGGAGTCAGCTCATTCAACAGCCCCTCTTCGCCAGTCGAATTGCTACCTGCCAGGGCGCCATGGCAGTTAGGTGCTAGCTGTGGGGTTGTGTGAGGGTCGAACCTTCAAGGGTTAGAAGGATTTTGCAACAGCTCTGTAGGGCTTCGACACAGCTACGCACTATAGGGATGATAAAGGGACACACTATACCATGGACCTGCAGTCCATCCCTTGCCTAAACCGCAAAAATCCCGGGACGCTGAGCTGCCAAACCCAGAAACTCTTTATGGTTTGGGGATGTTTAGGGTTTCTGGTTTGACGGTTTAGGGCTCCGGGTTTCAGCTACAAGCTAAGCTTCAGCTTGCAAAAGCCAATGCTAGAACCCTTAAATCCAGATATGGCTACACCAGGAATGCTTGTTTCAACCATCTTCAGCTCGACGATAGTCAGGAGCCCTCCTCTTCAAGGGCCTTAGCAGCAGGATCTCTGTGTTCATCCTCTGTATATGGATATTGGGGCAAGTAATCAGGGCTCTACATTTATGAGGAAGAGCCCAGCGAATCCAGGACTCGCACCTTGAAGAAACCAACCTTCCACATCCTGATCTTATATCCGTTGTTGTCGCACCCCTTTTTAAGCTGGGACCCATTCCCTAAGCTCGAAGTCCTAAACCCTCAACCAAACTAAACTCCGGACCCTTGAGGCTCATTGTTGATCAGATCATGCCTAAGGCCTATGCTTCGTTGCTGAAAATTGGAAACCCTCAAACTTGTTCCGCCCAATTCCCAAAATCCTCAAACCTTTACCCCGATCGGCCTATGGCGCGGATGCAGAACCAACAGGTGTGTTCCTGGCCGCCGGGGATAGGCTTCTTGAGAAGCACTGGTACGGTTTGTAGTGACTCAGTGTGCTTATGGGGTGCGTACCTGGTCCTAAAAACTAAACCTTGGCTTTATACTTTAAAACCCTAAACCCAAAAATCGTTCTCCGTTGGGTGTGAGGCTTCAACAACATCCGGGCGGGCCGTGATGAAGATAAGCCGGGAGTCAAGTTAGCAGGAGTCTTAGGGTTTAGAGGTTAGGGGTTTAGGGGTTTAGAGACCAGGGTTTAGGGGTTGTGGTTTTGTAAGTTCAGTGTTTCGGGGTTGACTGAGTCTTCGTTTAGGGGTTTAGGGTTTAGTAGGGTTTAGGGGTTTGCTAGGGTCCTGGGCGAGCATCACATGTTTAGGGTCTTCCTACAAGTCCAGCTGTTCTACGGACCTGCCAACAGAATGTTGGTTCGGTACAAACCCTAAACCCTGAAACACTAAGGTTGCATGGCACTGATCGCTGTAGAGGTTAGAGGCTATGGCGGCTATGGCTTACCTTGAGCTACGAAAGGCATCTTTTGGTAGGGTCCTTCTGCAAATCAACCGTTTAAATCTGGGATTTGCAGGAACCCCTGAAACAAAGAGTTTTGCAGCTTAAAGAGAGGGTGTGATTCTTGCTAATGTGGCTGAGCTTCCTGAGCTGCGCTACGCAAAGAAATCCCGGGTTTAGGGTTTATTTCCTTAAAGAGCAGCAAGCTTGAAGCGGCAACGCAGTATATCGTCTTTGCCAAAACTAGAAGCCCAAATCCCTAAGCCCGAATCATGCCTGCACCAGCCGAACTGTCTGAGAGTTCTTCCGAGTTTCCCTCAGCTCTGGCTCAAGTCCGAAGCCCTTGAAATAAACAGATTCCAAGCTGTAAGACTTTGCGGGCGACATTATTCCAGGTGTCCCTTTGAAGAGCCCTCGAACTGTGTATCTCTGCCGTTGCATCCAGTGCTCTATAGTACAACCACTAAGAATAATCATTCCGAGCAGTTGCATGCCTAGTATTCGTAAGGCTGCACGCTGAAGATAGACCTGACCTTTCTGGAGCCTTGCTGCGGAGGCCTGTTTACGGAAGCATCGACAACAGATTTAATACACGGGTCTTGCCCATAAGCAGAAGGGTCTAATAGGATGAATAGTAAAACCATTTTGTCAAGCTGTTTTGGGTAAAGCTGCCTAAACTCTAAACCCGGCCCATAGCCCTAAACCCTAACTGCCTGAGCGCGCGATCGCACTTTCTCGACACAAGGTCCTCTCAACCAACAGCACTGCCGGAGACCTGTACATCCAGACCGGCTCTGAGAATGATTCTGGGTTTTTTGGCAGCACAATCAATCCAAGCTCCAGGGTGCATATAGGACTCAGGGTCATGATTCTTCTGTGGTCCACTGCTAGACACTACGGGTACCGCCGTCTGCGGTCTGCTGCTGAGCACTACCGCCAGTCATCTTGGACAGCCGCGGCACCGCTCAAGTAGTGCAGTTTCACTTTAACCCTCCAGAAACTGTCATTGGGCCTCTAAACCCTAAACTGTAAGGATTCCTACAGGCTCTTGCAGGTTGAAGAGACACTCCCATGGCTCCAAAATGAAAAAGTTCCATCTGGTTGAATCCAGTTCTCCTGGCTCCAGGTTTAGGGCTGCCAGGACTGATGGGTTTGGGGCTTTCAGGGTTTAGGGCTTAACAAAAGGGCTGAGGGGTTCAGGGTTCAATTATAGGGTTGAGGGTTTCAGCACTCACACTCGGGCTTGCCCGGAGGGTTGAGGGCTTTACGGGTGTGGGGGATGGGATGGCAATAATAAGCACGAAATACGGCAGCAGCAACCGCCGTGCGAAAAGCTTGACTGGGGATGACTGCCAGCCTTACGTAGATGTGACGATATCAGCTACCATTTCTACATTCCCAACAAGCTTCCCTAGACGATCTGACAAAAAGTAGTAACGTCTTTCAGCAGCATGGCTTCAATGAAGCCTTCCTGCGGCAGCTGGGCTGCCGGCAAACATGCAGCAATGCAATGGTAAGAAGCCGGAAGCAGGCATGGCGTGCCACGGGACAGTTGCTCCCGATTCGTGACAGGTCTATGGGACATGCAAGGTGCTGAAACAACACAGGCACCTGCCAGCAGCTTTCCGGAACAGCCGCTTCGGGCTGTTGGGCGAACCCGTAAAAAAAAATCTGTCAAACCTCGGATGAGGCACGATCTACCTGGGGCCAGCCGAGTGCTTGATACACTTAATGTGGTCTTCTGAATAAACCCCCCCCCCCCCCGGAACATCCTGAATCCGCGGATCCGCATTAGTGGTCGGGGGGTCCGCCGCCCCCCGCAAATCCTAAGTTGTTGGGTGGGCTGGGGGGCGGGGGGTCAATAGTACAGAAACAGTACAGTAGTACAGCAGCAGTACAGAGTAGTACAGTAGCATAGTAGTAGTACAGTAGTACAGCAGCAGTACAGGGTAGTACAGTAGTAGTACAGTAGTACACTTAGTGGTAAAGTATTGAAGCCGTCTTAGCAGTACAATAGTAGTACAGAAATAGTACAGCAATAGTCTAGTAGTAGTACAATCGTCACTAAGTCCCCAGGCCTCAAGTCTGGCTGGCTGGCTATCTCTCCTCTCTGCGTCTCCTCTATCTTGCCTGTCTTCAGGTCCTTGCTTCTTGGGTGGTTTGAGGATTGAGGGTTCAGGGCTGACGGATCTCAACTGGCTCCCATGGGTGGGCCGGCGCAAAGTGCGGTGCTCCAGTCACTTCCTCACAACACTGACCGCTTGGCTTCCCTTCAGCACGCATGCACAAGCTGGCCTGCAATTTCCAATGACCCGCGAGAACCTACAGTACTGTAGCTTGTTCGCGGATAAGGCCTTGATGTGCTTGCTTCATGCACGGCCTGGGCTACACTTTCTGCCACCTGCCTGTGAACTGTGCCCCAACACAGGAAACACAGCTCGACGACCTGTAAAACGGCAGTGTGCAGCCGCCGAAAGCCTAGAAGCCCGCGTGCCCGAGCTGGAGATTAAGTGGAATCAGGTTTAGGGAAGTGTCAACCATTCCAGGGTCATATAAACCCCTAATGAGCAATATAGGGGTGCGTAGAATTCGAACAGGGTTCTGGGGTCTATTCTACTGCAAGTGTTTTGATAAGGAGCCCTGAGGCATAATATTACGAATTGTTCAAGCTTCTATAGTAGCCGGATCAGAGCTGACATCTTAAAGTAAACAGGGCATTTTCGCACGTGATTGGCGGGTGGCTCTCGGGCACGACGGTCAGGATGCATATTCATAAAATGAACGAATCACTGGGAAGTACTCCCCCCAACCCTAAACGGCACTAAACTCAGCTGTACATAGCAACACTAAACTGAAAGCTTCGGGGCTGCTTGGTTTCCCTCCCAGAGTGGGCTTGCGTTTCCCTCCAGGGATCGCAGGTGCAATCTCTGACCATCAGTGTAGGATTCTGGGGTTAAGATTAAGGGTGTCAGGGTTCGTGTAATGTGGTTTAGGGTGTCGGGTTTTGGTGTTGATTATGTAGAGGGACGTCTTCTTTCCACAATGTGTCTCTCTGTGTGTGTGTGTCGCTTCCTTTTGGTGGCATTTTCTCGTCGTGATTTAGTGCCTATGACAGTTTTCCATCAGCTGCTAGTACCATCGCTATCGCTCATGTTACGCCTATAAATTGTGTTTTGGTGAGTCTTGTTCTTGTTCTGTTAGTTTTGTCCAGTTTCGTGTAGTAGCAACAGTCGTAGTAGAAGTCGCCGTCGCCGTCGTCGTAGTCGGAGTAGGAGTAGGAGTGGGAGTAGGAAGTGGGTAGGAGTAGGAGTATGAGTAGGGAGTAGGAGCAGCAGCAGCAGCAGCAGCAGCAGCAGGAGTAGCAGCGTAGCAGTAGCAGCACCAGCAGCAGCAGCAGCAGCAGCAGCAGTAGCAGCAGCCGTAGCCGTAGCCGTGGCAGAAGCAGTAGCAGTAGCACTAGTAGTCGTCGGCGTCGGTGTAGCCGTAGTCGCAGTCGCAGTCGTGGTGGCAGTAGCTGCAGCAGTAGCAGTTGCCGTGGTAGTGGTAATAGTCAAAATTTGGATGATTATCGCTAGTATCTGCCCCATCTTTTGGGAATTCGACCCTCGCTTCAATCTCCGACACCAGAATTCGGATGCTTCAGGTTCGGGGGCTCTTTTCGAACGATCTGCTTTAGGGGCTTAGGGTCGGGCTTCAGGATTTAATCCAAGGGCCTGACGATCTTGGCTTGATGGGCTTGGGGCATACTCAAAAAAATGGAAAACCGATTAAGGAGCCCTACAGAATAGTGTCGGCAATTATTCAGGCTTCTGTATTGGAACACCAAGCTAGGTCAGAGGATGCCGAGGTTCAAAACAAACTCGGTCTTGTAGCTCGTGTCTCTTTCGCTGTCGGAAGCAGGAGCTCTCGTGCTGGGGTGGAGGTTTCAGTATTCCTGCGGACCCCAGTTTACCAAACCCCCTTTCCCTACAGACCCTGATATAGGATCCCGGATCCCTGTTATACTCCTCATTTTTTAGTCTCGGACCAAAGGGTTGCATTACCCTCAAGTCTTACTACCATTTTTCGAAAAATGGCACTCCGTAAAGTACGAGCCTCATGGCTACTACCCTACACCCAAGTGCCTCATCAGGCGTTTAGGGCCTAAGGCTTTGTGGGTTTCGACCCAAAGGTTCAGGGCCCTGCGCTCCGACAGCTTCTGCAAAGGTCAGAACAGCACTTTTTGCCATCCCAAAATAAAGTGACGACGGCTTCCCTTAGATCCTTAAGCCTCAAGTGTCATTGCAAAGCCCTAGGCCATAAATCCTGAACAGCCCTATGCTACCACGAAACCCTGAACCCGAAACCCTACCCTAAACCCCAAGAGTGCAATTCCAAAGCCTCAGAGCTGGATGTAGGCACCGACTGTTGGATCCTTGTCGCGCGTCGCATTCGGTTCGCGGGAACATTTTTTTAGTGCGGCCTGGTTCCGGTCCAGTGACAATGCATGTAGGGGTTCGAGCCGGGTTCAAAATTTATACGATGTAGGACTTAGAGTTTAGGGGTGTTTAGGGTGTACGGTTCCGGGATTTCGATCCTGGATCCTCCCGTCTAGCAGCAATAATGGGTGGTCAGGCCCTTAAACTATGAGGTAATGCCGACCCCGCGGCCTGGCACATGTGTTATTGTTGTTGAAAAGTGGTTTTCCCAGGTGACAAGCGATTTTCAAGATCACTGGTGATTTGCCAGAGGCAATAGTGCGCAAGCAACTTCTTTTCGGAGATGCATTTTCTGAGAGTATCAGTGTTGGAGCAGCTATACCCCTCCTCAAAACAAGGTTTTGCAGTCTCGCATGCTTTGATGCCGTGTGGGTGTTGATACGGCTGCCGGCTATGTTCTGTATTTCCTGTTTGGGAACCAGATTGTCGTACAGACATATTTTCTTTGTCATGCAGGCCAGGATCTCTCACTCTGTTCTTGGTTGTCTGAAAAAAGTAAAAAAGTGTGTGTGTGTGTGTTTTTGTTTGTGTCCACACGAAACCTGGCTTTAATTCACAGGTTGATTGGCGCAGGCAGCAGTCAGTAGGCCACGACGTTTTCGGAGATGCCATGGCCCAGATCAACACTGTAAGAGAGACAGACGGCTTCCATCGCAAAAAAACCCATTTGCAGTCTTGCATGCTTTGATGCTGGAATTGTGCTTTCAGGGTGTATTGCATCAAGTTGCCTTACTTTACAGCAGTTAGACTCTCATCACGGTGATGGATATGGAAATGATTACAATCCTCATTTGGAGTTCTGCATGGTGGTGAAGATGAAGGTTTTGACGAGGATACGGTGCATACCCATGAGTGATGACGAGGAGCATTGTGATGATGATGGTGGTGGCTAGGGTGGTGAGCATTGCATCGGAAGAGGTGATGAAGAGGAGCATGTTGATGATGATCTTGGTGACGACAATGCCAGCATGATGGCATGAAAATTATGATGAATATTTTGGTGTGCTTTATTTTGTTAGTGTTTGGATGGTGAGGAAGGTTATGATGGGTTATACTGTGCGTGCAAGGGTATGAGTGGAAAAAAACATGATGATGATGATGATGGTGGCGACGGTCTTGGTGACGAGGATGGTGAGCATGATGAACGACGAAGATTAACAAGTATGATATTGATGATGATGATGATGATGATGACCGTCGTGTTTTTGGTGGTAGGATGATAAAGAAGATATTGATGCGGATTGCGGCGCTTGCATAGTCGTGACCGCCACCATCACGAAGAAAACATGATCATGACCATTAACCATGAAGATGACCACATGCAACGAGCTGCACAAACCGGACGTCATGATGCAAAAAGGAGTGCGCAAGCATCACCATCAACGTTTGCAATAAAACCAGGTGTACCAGATTCAAGGAGCATGACACCATCACCGCCACCATCATGAAGAAAACATGACCACCACCATGAAGACGACCACATGCAACGATCAACACCTCAAGCCCTCAGCCAGGACCTCCGAAGCCCCAAATCTGAAGGCCTTTGATTGCTTTGGCTTCTATGCGACGATGTGGACGGATGGCAAATTCGGGTGTTGTGGCCGCTTCAAACACAAGACCGAAAATAGACCGGACATAGCGGGACTAGACACGCTCCGTGCGGTGGCCCGTGCGGAACATAGCGCATACCGCACGCTCTGCCCCTGTAAGCCGAAAACCGAAAATCCTCCACAGCGGGGTAGCCCCGAACAAGAAGCCTGGAACTCAAGTGCCCGACACTGCTAGCAATGATCGTAGTACAAGTTGGTTCCATTTGAAAGGTTAAGGTTTTTCTAATCAAGGATCTTGAGACCTAGCCGTGTTAAGTGTCCATGGGAGGCCATAATTCATGTGGTCAAAGCTGCACGCACTGAAGGTTCAAAAGTCGCTATAATGCTGGCAATGACTGTAAATGACATAGTAGCCAAACGCTCCGCCGCGACAGCAAAGGAAAACAACCAAAACATACTCCGGCATCGCAGCAATGCATACATGTGACCCTGCCGCGACAGCAACAACGACGACAAGAACAGCAGCAGCAGCAGCAGCAGCAGCAGCAGCAGCAGCAGCAACAGCAACAGAAGCAGCAACAGCAACAGCAACAACAACAACAACGACGCAATAGTGGCGAGACTGCGCTGTGGAGGTGTTCTTGTTGTTGTTTGTCGTCAGGAAGACGGGTGGCCACTTAATAGCTCGGCTGTTGACAACCGCCGCAGCAGACAACAACATGACAGCAAGAAGGAGACAATGCTTCCGCGGCAATACTGGGAAACCCAAGTCGGAAAAACAACAAATG
Organism: Symbiodinium necroappetens; assembly: GCA_905231915.1. NCBI lineage: Eukaryota > Dinophyceae > Suessiales > Symbiodiniaceae > Symbiodinium > Symbiodinium necroappetens. The sequence continues at coordinate 2,080 of CAJNJA010018864.1, read as the reverse complement.
GCTCAAAAGGGCACTTAAAGAAGCCTTATAGCCTTCGACAGCTTTTGCAAGACCAGCTGCTATTCTCCGACTCGACCTACGATTGCGGGAGGAGCGAGAAGAGCGGACACTGGGCGAGCGTGATGATGAACCTTTGGCTGCTCCAGCTATCTGCTGAGAGCTGGGGGACACATTAGGGTTACCACAAGGCTTACTTTTATCGGCTTACCATAAGGGTTACTTACTGGTACGGGCTGCTGTACAAGGATTACTATAATTTCTTTGCTTCGAACCAGTCAAACGGCGGTTGTCAGGTAACCCCTAGCCTGGAAGCACAGCTCTCGTTTTACGAGCGGGTCAAGCGACAAAAGCTCGATTAGCACCCATAAAACGGGCGAGAGAGAGCTAGGACAAGGAGAAAGAGAATCAGCTTACAGCCTCTTCTGCATTCGCCGGCGGTCCTCCTCACTGCATCAGGTTTACCAGAAACTACAATTAGGCAGACCATGCTGCTCCCTACACCCTTTACCCAAAAACTGCAAACCTTCTCTCCTGCAAAAATGTATCAGCCAAGCTCCGTTCCAGAGCCCTGTGTAAACTCGAATCCACCCCGCTAAAGCCCTAAACCCCAACTGCTGCGAAAGCCTAAACCCTAAACCCCAAACCCTATAACCCCAAACCACCCAACTTTCTCCTAGCGGCGCCGCAATCGGGTTGGCGCGGTGAAAGAAGGCAAAGCCGGGGCAAGGAAGTGCATGAGAAAATGCAGAGCTCCTCAAACATCCTATAGGGGCCTTGGTTTAGGGTCTTTTGGTTTTGGCTAGAGTTCATGTGAGCAAAGCGGTTTCTGGGTTAGTCACCGCAAAAGGGTGTCGATTTAAAGGGTTCCAAAAAAAGGGCTATTAGAAGGGGTGCCATGGGGTCTGTGTAGGCTTTTTTGGGTTTTAAATGCCAAAGTCGTAGTATAGGATCTTGGTGTATATGCATAATTGTGATAAGGAGCCTTACGGAACAATATTGGAAATCACTCCGGCTTCTACATTACGGCTTGAAGCCAAGAGTATACGCCCGGGGATGAAGTCAAGGTATGAGGTCCCCGGCTTCCTCCGAATAGGTTAGGGTTTAGGGTTTAGGGGTTTAGGGGTTTAGGGGTTTAGAGGTTTAGGGTTTAGGGGTTTAAGGCTCAGGGCAGTGACTGTCCTAATCGTTACAGGGTTGACAACCGGGGTGATATCGGGAACTGTGACGACCATCACTGCTGCTGCTACTGATATCGGCCCCTTGGCCTGCCATCGCCAAACAAATCAAATCTACTCGGCCCCCATCCCGAAACTGCCCCAAAATGGTATATTCTACGACGGTATACCCCAAGCAGTACTGCAACGTCTTTGAGCCGCTGAGCCCCTAAATGACTAGAGCGACTAAAGGCTGTCCAGCGTTAACCCTAAGGGTCCAAAGACCCAACAAATTAGGTACTTGGGTTTAGGATAGTAGCTATGTAGGTTAACATTTGGGAGAGTATATGATTATTTTTTAGGTACTTGAACCCTTAGGGTATGTAAGACTTTGGTGCTTTCGGCCCGGAAATCAGCCCTCGCAGCGCGGCACCTCCTGCAGTCCTTGTCACCTGCAGGGCATGGGTTTAGGGTGTAGGGTTCTATAGGGTTTAGGGTGGGGGGGAAATACGGTTTTGGGGTGTGGGGTCTGGGTTACAGGGTTGAAGGTTGGGGATTCAGGGTCCAGGGCTGGAGGCTTAGGGTTTGGGGTTCTAGGGATCTGAGGTTCCTGGCTCTCACTCTCACACAAGGCAGAAGAAGGCTCCACACAGGGTTCAAAGTTGGGGGTGCTAGGGTTTAAAAAAATCTTGGAGGGGTCTTAAAAATGAAAAAATGAAGGGTGCTTCCATCCGAGGTACTATGGAGGGCTGTTTGGCTCTTTGCCATTTCCTGAAACACGATGAGGATGACAGAACCCCTGGAAACTCCCCAATAAAAACAAAACACACGAGATCGGGAACCCGCCAAAACCACCCTACACCCTAACACTCCCCTCCACCCGAAAAAAAAAACAAGGACACATATCACAACCCTAAATTTTAAAT